>SJYC01063293.1:0-56905 GCA_006408675.1 Madoqua kirkii
ACTGTATATCTAAAAAAAAAAGTTCTAGAAGGCACATACAAATGTGGTTGATTGTTCTCAGTTATTTGCTATGTATACTATTTTACTATATATCCATAATTTTTCTTTAAAAATTGTTCCATGAAGGACCAGGGCAAGTATTATTCTTTTTATTTTACACATGTGGAAAGTGAGGCTCAGTAAAGTTACATGATTGTCTCAAGTTAAATTAGCTCCAGATTCAAGGAAAAAACAAAAATCAGAACGCCCAAGACTTCTTTTTCTAATTAAATCCATTATTTTTGTTCCCTGGACTCCAGTCTCCTCCCTCTCCAACTCAACTCAACCAGCTCTTCTCTATTCTTTTGGGCACATTTTGTACTCAGAATAAGGAAGGCTCATGTGGGTGCTAAGACTATATAGAGAAGTTGATAACAGTACAGGGGAATCTTAAGAATATAAGCTCTGGACTACAGTTAGGGTTTGGATTGGTGGTGAGCAGAGAGAGAGAAGAGCCATGTTGATGGGGAATGGTACCACCAAACAGGTGATTAGCAGCTGGTGACGAGCAAACTGAACTTAGAATTGACTGACAGTATTGAGATGGGAAGAGAGAGAAGTTAGAAACAATTACAAATAATTCAACCTGCACTGCAGAATTTCTACCCAGAGAATCAGAATTAATTAATGAAGCACTCCAGCAGTCTGTTGGACTTTAAGGGCTTTACGGGTTTTGTTTCCTGTTTAGCTCAGTTAGGAATAAAGGAGAAGGAAGTCTCCCCAGATGGGAATTTGCCTCATAGAGCAAAATCTTGAGCATATTTCAAATGATAGATGTTTATCTTGACCCATTCAAATCTCTTTAGTGCAGTTTGCCTTACTAAATATATTTTCATATATTAAAAAAAATTATTGGAATATAGTTGCTTTAAAATCTTTTAAATTCTTCTGTACAGCAAAGTGAGTCAGACATATGTATACACACATCCCCTCTTGTTTGTATCTCCTTCTCATTTAGGCCACCCCAAAACACTGAGTTCCCTGTGCTATGCAGTAGATTCTCATCAATTATCTATTTTATGATGTAGTGTGTATCCCACTCTCCCAGTTCATCCCACACTCCATTCCGCCCTTGAGGTACATACATTTGTTTTCGATTTCTGTGTCTCTATTTTTGCTTTGCAAATAGCTTTATGTGTACCATTTTTATAAATTCCACACATATGCATTAATGTATAATATTTGTTTTTCTCTTTCTGATTTAAGTCACTCTGTAGGACAGTTTCTAGGTCCATCCACGTCTCTGCAAATATGTTTTTAAAACTTTCATTCAAAAGAGTTTCATGATTAAAAGACTATTCTATGTAGAGAGAGGGAAGCATACAAAAATTGTTCTTTACAGGGCAGGGATGGGAGAGGAAAATACAAGAAAAATACCCTTACTTTGTTACAGTTCTTTTAAAAGTCATGCTGGTATTCCCTTTCTTCTATTTCTGAATTTGAACTTACACTCAGTCCTGTCATTTTGCATCCTGAATATACTGTGACTCTAGTTTTGTTCCAGTTATCACTTTGACTGTATCTTTCTATTGGTCCAGGGTTTGATTTCTTACCATTCTCCAATCTGTTGAAACATTTGATCAATTACTTACCTTTTAGATTTGCAGAGATCCAAATATCAGACATTTTCTTCAAAAAAAAAACAGAAAACCAAGTTATGTCATATATTGTTAGACTGCAAACTGTTACATTACCTATGGAGAACTGAGTGCAATATCTAGGAACACCTCTTATACATGTTTTTACCTGGCAATCCACCTCTATTATTCTATCCTTAAGTTATTCAAGGCAAAAAGATGAAAAAATACATGCATCAGGCTGTGAATTGTAGTACTATACAATTGCAAAACTGGAAACCACCCATGTGTCCATCTGTAGCGGACTTGAATAAACAGTGATGCATTTACCTTGGAGATACTGTAAAAAGGATAAGACACATCTCTGTATACTACCATACCATGATCATTACCACTTATCCAAGGAAAGAGGGAGATACAAATAAAAATGCACACTTGCTGATAAATTGTAGGTGTAGGTGAGGACTCATAAAATGCCTCTGGTTGAATTGTTGAAGCTAGGTGATAGATACATTAGAAGTTCACTATGGTGAACTTGGTATTTTCTTTTTTCACTATGGTATTTTCTCTTTTATTATATGTGTTAATTTCCTATAATAATTAAAAAGATAGAAAAGGAAACCCTGACTGAGTTGGCCATTACTCTCTTGCAGCCTAGTTCACTTTGGACCCTTGCATTCATGCTTGAGGCACCTTATCCACACTTAACTTTTATATCCTTTCTAAGCACCTCTCCTAAGCAAGTCTTGTTTGTGTTATTTCCTGTGTATGGGATATTCTTCCTTAGGCCTTTGTATCTCCTTAACTCTTGCTGCTGCTGCTAAGTCACTTCAGTCGTGTCTGACTCTGTATGACCCCATAGACAGCAGCCCACCAGGCTCCCCCGTCCCCGGGACTCTCCAGGCAAGAACACTGGAGTGGGTTGTCACGTCCTTCTCCAATGCATGAAAGTGAAAGTGACCCCATGGGCTGCAGCCCTCCAGGCTGCTCCACCCATGGGATTTTCCAGGCAAGAGTACTGGAGTGGGGTGCCACTGCCTTAACTCCTACTCCACCCTTAAGACTCTGGCACAGTTTTTCACTTCCTCAAGGATACCTCTGATTTCTCTGAATTCGTCAGATCTCCATGCTGTAGGCTGTTGAGGTATCAGCTGCGACTCCTTTCTAGCAATCATCACACTTGTCATTTTACACTCATTTACATGATCATTTTTTTTTCCAGTCGGCCCCCAAAGAGTCTTGGGCACCTAAGGATATAGGCCACATCTATTTTGTTTAACATAGTACCCCAGTATTTGTCTCAGTATATACTACTCTTGTTAAAGAAAAAAAAATGCATGGGGCATTATTTTTAAATTTCAAGACAGATTTTATTCAGTACTGCTGCAGGAGGAGGGCCTTCCCTGGAGGCTTAGTGGTAAAGTATCTGCCTGCAATGCAGAACGCTTGTGTTGGATCCCTGGGTTAGGAAGATCCCTTGGAAAAGGAAATGGCAACCCCACTCCAGTGTTCTTGCCTGGGAAATCCCACGGGCAGAGGAACCTGGTGGGCTACAGTCAATGGGGTTGCAGTCAGACATGACTGAGGGACTAAGAGAGAGCCTTCACGTCACAGCTTTTTAGAGGGACAAGTGAAGTTGCATGGAGGAAGAATGAGCAAGGCTTAAGTAGAGAAAGGAAATTAGAAACATTGCAAACAGCAGGTGTAGGGTTGCTCAGCTTGTATGATTCTGTGTCAGCTAGCCAGTGCTTACTGAGGTTAGACTGTTCTTCTTCAGAGATGGGAAGACAGGATTCCTGTCTGTACTGATGATGACATTTCCAGGGGATGGCTCTCAGGTTCTTGAGAAAGACATTCTTGGGTTAAAGAAGATGCAACACATCTCAGAGATAGAGAAAAGAATTTACAATTTCCAAAGCAAATGCTCCAGGGAAAGGGGCCTGTAGTCAGGGTTTCAGCTGGAATGGACAGCAAATTGTTTTTGAACCTTCTCAGGCAGACGTAGGAGAAAGCTGAGGTAATCATCATAAAAATGTGGCCTTGAGCTGATAGAGGTGTTGGTAGTGTCTGTTGCCTCTTAGTGTGAGGGTGGGAGAAATCGTTTTTGCTGTGAGTTGCAGTTCTTACAGATGTAGACTGAAGACTAGTTGAGAGGAGGGCTTAGAGGAGCTTGCCTAGACTTTGGTCAAGGAGAGAGTCTTTGTCACTCTATAAACACTTTTGCTGAATCTTTTACTATATTGGTAAGGAACAAATGTACAGAAAATAAGAAGCCAGAGTTATTTACATTGGGGATAAAAATAGCTCAAGTTTCAATGAGTGTAGAAGAGAAAAAAAGTGCTTATTCTATGATAGGTGGAAAAATTTGGAGCAAGGTTTTCTTATTTTATCCGTTGATATAAAAATTAAAAAAAAAAATCCTAGTGTTATGAGATCTGTCCATTTCTAGTACTGACAATAGACATGATTGTAAGTAGAGAAGAGAAAGTGAGATGTAGTTCTCTGTGTCTATCTCTGCTTTAGACTTTAAAACAAAAAGAATATATTTTTTGTAATATGACTATAAACTTCTGTGAAGTTACCAAAACTGAATTTACAAATGACTATAATTTTCCATAGGTTGAAATGACCTCTAAGTGACCTCTAAGTTGAAAATGCTGGCTGGATTCTGCTTTATGGTTCTGACAGGCAGAAGAAACTGATATATGGTCAACAAGCTCTGAGTCACTTACCTCAGTGTTTTTTTTTTTTTTTTTTCTCTCTCTTTTCTGGAAGGCTCCACAATATGCCTTTATTAACTGCAGCATAAGGAATGTGATGTGGCCTTCTCAAAAATTCATAATTCAGAGCACAGAATGTAGCTAATTACAGAAATAATGAATACATGCAGCTTTCTATCTCTTTAATTATTTTATGTTTCCTTCTTTTGCAAAACACAAGCCAATTGCCTGCTGAGATGCAATTCCTCATTCACAGAGCAAAGCAAATTGTAAGCTACAGCTAGTTGGGATCAGTAAATCTTCCTAGGTTAATTCTTGAAAAGGATAAGTCTTAGTTACTCAGTTGTGTCTGACTCTTTGTAACCTCATGGACTGTGGCCCTCCAGGCTGCTCTCTCCATGGGATCCTCCAGGTAAGAGTAGAAGAGTGGGTTGTCATTCCCTTCTCCAAGTAATCTTCCTGACCCAGGGATCAAACTCAGGTCTCTTGCCTTACCGGCAAATTCTTAACCATCTGAGCCACCAGGGAAGCCCCTTGGAAAAGAATCATGCTGTAAAAATTAAGGTATATGTGTTTTCTTTGGGGAAGGGGGTTACTTTTATTCTTTTACTTTAAAAGGAGATCCAACCAGTGCATCCTAAAGGAAATCAGTCCTGAATATTCATTGGAAAGACTGATGCTAATGCTGAAACTCCAATAATTCAGCCACCTGATGTAAAGAACTGACTCATTTGAAAAGACCCTGATGCTGGGAAAGATCGAAGGCGGGAGGAGAAGGGGACAACAGAGGATGAGATGGTTGGTTGTCATCACTGACTCAATGGACATGAGTCTGAGTAAACTCTGGGAGTTGGTGATGGACAGGGAGGCCTGGCGTGCTGCAGTCTTATGCGGTCGCAGAGTCAGACATGACTGAGCAACAAACTGAACTCAAGCTGTAGAAACTTGGAAATTCTTAAAGAAACATAATATAAAAACTGAATATTGTTGTAGATATAGGCCACATTTTCCTGATCTCATTATCCATCAGTTGACCTTAGATTCTTTCCATATCTTATCTTGTGTAAATAATACTGCAGGGATTATGGAGATGCATATATAATTTTGAGGCAGTGTTTTTCCTTTCTTCAGATAAATATCCAGAAGTGGAATTGCTGGATCACATATTAGTTCTCATTTAACTTATTACAAGCCCCCATACTGTTTTCCAGGGTAGCTGCATGAGTTTATATTATTATCAACAGTACACAAGGATTCCCTTTTATCTACATTCTCACCAACACTTGCTATCAGTTGTCTTTTTGATAATAGCTATTCTAACAGGTATGAGGTGATATCTTATCGTGGTTTTGATTTACATTTACCTGGCATGCTGCAGTTCATGGGATCAAGAGTCAGACACGACTGAGCAACTGAACTGAGTGATGATCAGTGATGCTAAGTATTTCTCCATATGTCTGTTGGCCACCTGTATGTCTTCTTCAGAAAAATCAATATTTAGATCCTCTTCTCATTAAAAAAATTTTTATTTATGTATTTTATTTTTTGACTGTGTTGAGTCTTCATTGCGTGTGGGCTTTTCTCTAGCTGCAGGGGGTGGGGGCTTCTCTCTAATTGAGGTACGCAGGCTTCTCATTGTGGCGGCTTCTCTGGCCACAGAGCATGGCCTCCAGGGTGCGAGGGCTTCAGTAGCTGCGGCGTGAGAACTCTGGAGCTGTGGCATGAGGATGCGGCAGTTTCTGTGCCCAGGCTGTAGAGCACAGGCTCCATACTTGTGGCACATGCGCTTAGTTGTTTCATGGCATGTGGGATCTTCCCAGACTAAGGACTGGACCTCTTTCTCCTGCCCTGCAGGCAGATTCCTTACCACTAAGCTACAAGGGAAGCCCCTGTTCCCATGATTTTAATTGGATTGTTTAGTTTTTATTTAATTGTAAGAATTCTTTCTTTATACAGGGTATAAACCTCTTATACCCTATGCTTTGGCCACCTCATGCAAAGAGTTAACTCATTGGAAAAGACTCTGATGCTGGGAGTGATTGGGGGCAGGAGGAGAAGGGGATGACAGAGGATGAGATGGCTGGATGGCATCACGGACTCAATGGACGTGAGTCTGAGTGAACTCCAGGAGTTGATGATGGACAGGGAGGCCTGGAGTACTGTGATTCATGAGGTCGCAAAGAATCGGACACAACTAAGCAATTGAACTGAAACCTCTTATCTGATATATGGTTTTCAAATATCTTCTCCCATTCAGTAGGCTGGCTTTTTATTTTGTTGATGGTTTTTAGACTGATATAATTAAACTTCTGATTATTTATATTATTCTGCAAACTGTGCAGAAGCTGTTTAGTTTGATATGCTCCCATTTTTTTATTTTGGCTTTTGTTGCCATTGCCTTTGGATTCTGGTCAGAAAAAAAAACAAAACTCTATAAGACCTGAAAGTGAGAGAACATAAGAGACACAGAGGTATAGAACAGACTTTTGGCCTCTGAGGGAGAGGGAAAGGGTGGGATGATTTGGGAGAATGGCACTGAAACATGTATGCTATCATATAAGAAATGAAGCACCAGTCTATGTTCAATACAGGATACAGGATTCTTGGGACTGGGGTACGGGATGATCCGGGGAGATGGTGTGGGGTGGGAGGTGGGAGGGGGCTTCGGCATTGGGAGATCGTGTACACCTGTGGCTGATTCATGTCAATGTATGGCAAAACCAATACAGTATTATAAAATAGAATAAAGTATTAAATTAAAAAAAATACACAGAAGAATACAAGAGTACACAGATGAACTGTACAGAAAAGATCTTCACAACCCAGATAATCACGATGGTGTGATCACTCACCTAGAGCCAGACATCCTGGAATATGAAGTCAAAAGGGCCTTAGAAAGCATCACTACAAACAAAGCTAGTGGAGGTGATAGAATTCCAGTTGAACTATTTCAACTCCTAAAAGGTGATGATGTGAAAGTGCTGCACTCAATATGCCAGCAAATTTGGAAAACTCAGCAGTGGCCATAAAACTGGAAAAGGTCAGTTTTCAATCTAATCCTAAAGAAAAGCAATGCCAAAGAATGCTCAAATCACCACGCAATTGCACTCATCTCACAAGCTAGTAAAGCAATGTTCAAAATTCTCCAAGCCAGGCTTCAACAATATGTGAACCATGAACTTCCAGATATTTAAGCTGGTTTTAGAAAACGCAGAAGAACCAGAGATCAAATTGCCAACATCCATTGCATCATCAAAAAAGCAAGAGAGTTCCAGAAAAACATCTATTTCTGCTTTATTGACTATGCCAAAGCCTTTGACTGTGTGGATCACAGTAAACTGAAAAATTGTGAAAGAGATGGGAATACCAGACCACCTGACCTGCCTCTTGAGAAACTTGTATGCAGGTCTTAGAACTGGATATGGAACAACAGACTGGTTCCAAATAGGAAAAATAGTACGTCAAGGCTGGATATTGTCACCCTACTTATTTAACTTATATGCAGAGTACCATGACAAAAGCTGGGCTGGAAGAAGCACAAACTGGAATCAAGATTGTTGAGAGAAATATCAATAACCTCAGATATGCATATGACACCACACTTAAGGCAGGAAATGAGAAAGAACTAAAGAGTCTCTTGATGAAAGTGAAAGAGGAGAGTGAAAAAGTTGGCTTAAAGCTCAACATTCAGAAAACAAAGATCATGGCATCTGGTCCCATCATTTCATGGCAAATAGATGGGGAAACAGTGGAAACAGTGTCCGACTTTATTTTTTTGGTCTCCAAAATCACTGCAGGTGTTGACTGCAGCCACGAAATTAAAAGATGCTTACTGCTTGGAAGAAAAGTTATGATCAATCTAGACAGCATATTCAAAAGCAGAGACATTATTTGTCAACAAAGATCTGTCTTGTCAAGGCTATGGTTTTTCCAGTAGCCATATATGGATGTGAGAGTTGGACTATAAAGAAAGCTGAGCACAGAAAAATTGATTCTTTTGAACCGTGGTGTTGGGGAAGACTCTTGAGAGTCCCTTGGACTGCCAGGAGATCCAACCAGTCCATCCTAAAGGAGATCAGTCCTGGGTGTTCATTGGAAGGACTGATGCTGAAGCTGAAACTCGAATACTTTGGCCACCTGATGTGAAGAACTGACTCATTGGAGAAGACCCTGATGCTAGGAAAGATTGAAGGCGGCGGAAGGAGAAGGGATGACAGAGGATGAGGTGGTTGGATGCCATCACTGACTCAATGGACATGAATTTGAACTCCAGGATTTGGTGATAGACAGGAAAGCCTGGCATGCAACAGTCCTTTGAGTTGCAAAGAGTCAGACATGACTTAGCAACTGGACTGAACTGATAATACTAACGTCAAGGAGGTTTCCATCAGTTTTTAATGTAAGAGTTGTGTAGTTTTTGCTCTTACATTCAAATTTTCAATCCATTTTCATTTAATTTTTGTGTATGATGTACAATAGATTTCCAGTTTCATTATTCTGTGCATGACTGTCAAGATTTTCCAACATCATTTATTGAAGAGATTGTTACGTACCCTTGTATATGCTTGCTTCTTCTGTTGCAGATTAATTGGCCATATATGCATGGGTTTGTTTCTGGGTTTTTGGTTCCGTTCCACTAACCTATGTGTCTCTTTTTATGCCAAAACCATGCTATTTTAATTACTATAGCTTTGTAGTAATTGGAATCAGGGTACATGATGCCCTCAACTTTGTTTTTATTTTTCATAGTTTTACTTTTTTTCCTAGATTGCTTTGACTATTCAGGATTTTTTGTGTTCCCATGTAGATTTTAGGATTGTTCTAGTTCTTTGAAAAATGCCATTGGAACTTTGAAACGGATTGCACAGAATCTGTAGATTGCTTTTGGTATAATGGACATTTTAACTGTATTCATTCTTTGAATCCATGAGCATAAGATATCTTTGTATTTACTTTTGTCTTTTTGATTTCTTTTCATTAGTATCTTACAAATTTTAGTATATAGTTCTTTTACCTCCTTCAGTTCAGTTGCTCAGTTGAGTGTGACTCTTTGTGATTACATGAATCACAGCACACCAGGCCTCGCTGTCCATCACCAACTCCCAGAGTTCACCCAAACCCACGTCCATCGAGTTGGTGATGCCATCTAGCCATCTCATCCTCTGTCATCCCCTTTTCCTCCTGCCCACAATCCCTCTCAGCATCAGAGTCTTTTCCAATGAGTCAACTCTTCACATAAGGTGGCCAAAGTACTGGAGTTTCAGCTTTAGCATCATTCCTTCCAAAGAACACCCAGGCTGATCTCCTTCAAAATGGACTGGTTACCTCCTTGGTTAAATTCATTTCTTGGTGTCTTTCAAATGTAAGTAGGATTGTTTTCTTAATCTCTCTGATATTTTGTTGTTAGCGTATAGAAATGGAAATGATTTTATATATTTAATTTATACCCTACAAATTTACTAAATTCATTTATTCTAACAGATTTTTATGTAATCTTTAGGATTTTCTATATATAAAAGCATCACATCCACAGGTGATAGTTTTACTTCTTCCTTTCCAACTTGAATGCATTTTACTTATTTTTCTTGATTAACTGCTGTGGCTAGGATTTCCAATACTTTGGTGAATAAAAGCAGCAGGAATGAGCATCCTTGTCTTCTTCCTGATCTTTAAAGTCTTTAGATTTTCACCATTGAGAATGACACTAGCTCCGGGTTTGTCATATATGACCTTTTTAATGTTAAGGTCCATTTTCTCTCTACCTATTTTGTTGAGAGTCTTTATTCTCAATGAATATTGAATTTGGTCAAAATGACTTTTCTGTATTTATTGAGATGATAATATTTTTGTCAAGGTGAATCATCACATTGACTTTTAGATGTTAAACCGTCTTTGCATTCTGGAATAAATTCTACTTGATCAAGGTATATGATCCTTTTAATGTATTATTTAATTTGGTTTGATAATACTTTGTTGATAATGTTTGTGTCTATGTTCATCAGGGATATTGGCCTATAATTTTCTTCTCTTGTAGGATCCTTGTCTGGTTTTGTGATCAGAATAATGCTGGCCTCATAAATGAATTTAAAAGTGTTCCCTCCCTGTTCTAGTTTATGAAGAGTTGAAAAGGACTGGTATTAATTCTTCTTTGAAAGTTTTGATATAATTCATTAGTGAAGCTGTTTGGCTTGGACTTTTGTTTGTTGGGAGGTTTTGATTGATTGCTGATTCAGTATCCTTACTAACAATCAGTCTGTTCAGCCTTTCTGTTTCTTCATGATTCAGCATTGGTAGATTTCATGTTTCTAGGAATTTATCTATTTCTGCTAGATTGTCCAATTTGTTGGCATTTAATTGTTCATAATAGTCTCTTATTATTGCTTGCAGTTCTGTGGTATTAGTTGTAATGTCCCTTCTTTTATTTCTGATTATATTTGAGTTCTTTCCTTTTTTTTTCTTGACACTAGGTAAAGTTTTGTTAATTTTGTTTACCTCTTTAAAGACCTAATTTTTAGTTTCATTGATTTTCAGTTGTCTTTTTCTTCTCTATCTCATTTATTTATTATAGTTTATTTTTTATTCACTCTGATTTGTGTTATTTCCTTTTTTCTACTAACTTTGGGTTTCATTTGCTCTTGTTTTTCTAGTTATCTGAAGTGTGAAGTTAGGTTGTTTATCTGAGAATATCCTTGTTTAGGAAGCCATACTCTCAGATGATGGCTTGTTAATAGCAAATATAAACAGTCTTGTGTGACTGTAAGTGTAAATCCTGCTACCCATCAAAGCCAGGCGACCTAGAAGTATCCCCTGGGCATCAGTTGTAAAAATCAGGGGCCCAGATGAGTGAGCAAGATTGTTTCCAGGAAATACCAGCAATTGGAGTGAGGGAGAAGGAGAGTGTAAACATGGAAGCAACCATCCTCCCTGCCCAGAGTTTATCTCAGTAGGCTCTTGAATGTGCCAGACCAGAAGCCTGCCCCTCAGGTTAAAGCTCCAGGACAAGCCAGTAGACACCCTTCACAGGAAACCTGGAGCTATATTTCAGTCTGTTCTCTGTGCAGTGTCTTGGGATCTCTAGCTGGTGAAGAATTGTCTCTCCTATTATTACCATCCCCAGGGACCCAGGAATGAAAACCCATTAGCAACCGGAGCCGTACATTATGATATGTCCCCTGGGTGACAATCACAAAAACTGCGGCACCAGTTATGATAATTGCAGCGCCAAATATGTGTAAAAGCTCCCCTCCAGAAGATGCTGGCTTTCTGGAATATAGCAGATATATAGAGAGCAGTGATTTAGTCACTCAGTCGTGTCTGACTCTTGCAACCCCATGGATGTAGCTCACCAGGCTCTTTTGTCCATAGTATTTTCCAGGCAAGAACACTGGAGTGGGCTGCCATTTCCATCTCCAGGGAATCTTCCTGACCCAGAGGTCAAACCCATGTCTCCTACATCTCCAGGTTCTTTACCACTAGTGCCACCTTGGAGGCCCAGGAGTACAGCAGGTGGAATGTGCGAAAAGCATCCACCCTCGGAGTTTCTGAAAAGCGTTACAGTGAGCTCTTGGAAGCTATGAAGCTAGGCTAACAGGACTCTTTCGAGGAATGACTGTGCCACTGGCACCGTTGCCTCTTGCTTTGCCCTGGGAGTAGCAGCTGCTCAAGAACTCTCTGTATTGGTCATGGTGCTGTGGAATCCACAGGCATAACCCTCACTGGCTCAGAGCCCGGCAATATACACGTGTCCTCTGGGTGGCAGGCAGCCACAGAACTCAGGGTGACAGAAAAGGGTACAAGCCTCTTTCTAGGAGATCCTGGGAGCTGGAATGAAGTAGAAGAAGAGCACAAAGATGGCACCCACCAGCCTTCATTCCCAGAGCATACTTCAGCCAGTACCCAGATGTATGTCAGGTTAGGTGCCTGCCTGTCAGGCAACAAAATAACACTCTTTTGCATGAATGGTCCAAACAGGGTTTTATCAGAGAGGAGGTGGCCTCATCTTGAGGACATGGGAGGCTTTGTTCAATTTCCTCATTTTGTGCTTAGAACAAGAAGATTTATTTATTGTCCTTAAAGAACAATATGTGCTTGCTCCCTCGCTCACTCATGTCCAACTCTGTGCAGCCCCATGGACTGTAGCCCGTGAGGCTCCTCCACCCATGGGATTCTCCAGGCAAGAGTACTAGAGTGGGTTGCCATTTCCTTCTTTAGGGGATCTTCCCTACCCAGGGATCAAACCCGGGTCTCCCACATTCCAGGCAGACGCTTTAACCTCTGAGCCACCAGGGAAGCCCAAACAATATGTGAATCTCTGCCAGTTCCCTTTGTGTCTGCATTTTAGGAGCTTTTAAATTCTAATAATAAATTCTAATTTCTGGCTTGGCAATTAGCCAGAAATATTGGCTAAACTATACTCACTCACTTGAATGGTGGGTCTGTCTTCTTTGCTCTTAGGAAAGCCAGGGCCTACATCTCCTTGCAGGTGCCTGTCTCTCCCTGTATTTCAAAATAGCTGGTTGCCCTGAGACCTCAGTTTCTGAAGGATTCAGGAAAATTTATGCTTTCAGAAATTATTCCATTTTTCCCCTTAATCTTCAAAGTGAAAGCAACATCTAGCTTTTGATATCTTGAGTAGAAGCCAGAAATCCACTTTAACTTCTTAAGCATATGTTTAGAGTTTTTCCTCATTAATACAATCCTAATCTAAAATACTGTCAATGCATTAATTATGATTGATATCTGATTTAAAACTACTAGAAGATTTTCTTACTTTACCTGTGTCTGATTTTGAGGTCTCTAAAAGCAATTGATCTCATTTTAATCTTCACTGAATATTGTATTAAAAAAAAACCCTTGCTAAAATTGTATCTGTTGCTTATCACATGTTCAAATTTTGACAAATAACAGAGTTCTCAATCTCCTAGAGAAATTTTCTCATCAGCTGCTATTCTTTCCTCTGATCATAATGCCTCGCCAACATTTTAATATATTCTGGTTTAATTCCCATCTCAAAAATCTTCACTGATCTCTAGTTTCCTCAAGACCTTAAAGATATGAGAATTCTGAAATTTAATTAGTGTGGCAAATCGCTAAAGTGCTAGGTGGCATTGAGCTCTGGTCCTTTGTGTCTCAGCAGAGAAAGAATTCAGTGAGAGGCAAAGTGATAGATAAGAAGTGATTCATTAGAATTGGATGCTTGTGAGGCTTACAAGTTGTTGGGCGAGAGGGTGCCATGCCCCAGGACTTAGTGGGCTACAGTTTTATAGTCAAAAGAAAAGTGGGGCGGGGGAAAGACCACTTTTCTTTCTCATTCTTGAGTAGACACCAAGCTTCTGTCCTCCAGTTGAGGGGGTGGGTAGTTTTCTTGTCCCCACATGATCAAGCTGGGACTGTCGTGGCACTGTGGAAAAATTATTTCAGGGGTCAGCACAGTGAGTGCCTTTTAGTTTGAAATATTGCATTTCCATAATTTTTGTTTTAAACTGTGCAGAGAGCATGTGTTAGGGGTCGTTACCTTGCTGAGCTCGCTGGGCAGGGTGTGGGCTCATGTCGCCATTTTTTATTGTTTAGGGGCACGTCTCATGCTTCTGTTGATGATTTTGCTGCTAAGCAAGGCTGCTTGGTTTTGTGGCTAAGCAAACCTGCTTTCTTGACTAATCACTAACATATAGGATCTCCTATACTTTTTTCTTTACTTACAATCCCCTAGTGGGATTAACTATTTAATCACTTATTTTGCCCCTTTACTCTGTCCTTATCAGAACCAAAGCTGCTTCATGAAAACTAGAAATTCACCGGAAGTAAGTACATTGATCAGTCCTTCCATGATAAACATCTATCTCAAGAAATATCGATTGTACATGATATGTTCTGCCTGGCCTGTTCTGTTTCCAACAGTTAGGAAGATTTGGGAAGGAAAATTTCTAGAGATGTGTATTGTTTACTGCATACATCCTTGGCATTTTATAGTAGCGTTTGACAAGTTCGCCCTAACATAAAATTGATTTAGATCTTGAAGAAAAGTCATTTTAACCAAAATCTTTATCCAAGATCTTAATCCACCTATATTCAAATAAACCATTGCCAAGGTTTGAATAATTCTAAAGTGGTACATTTTTAAGAATTAGCATGTATCAGTTAGCTACTGCCACCAGGCACTCTTTTAACGATATTATATGCATAATTTTATTTAATTTTTTCAATATAATGAGATAGATAATATTTATCTCCATTTTGCAGATGAACAAACTGAGGCTTCGAGAAGACAAGAAATATTCCTAGGTTCCCAAAGCTAGTGAGAAGAGAAGCCAAGTCTATTTGTCTCCCCATGCTGCTCAACTATACGATATGCTGTGCCTATAATGGCTTTCTACATTTTAATATCTGGAACAGCATGGTATTGAAAGGAAGAGCACTGTATTGAGGGTCCTCCTTTTTTGAGTTCCAAAGCCGAGTATAAAACTAGCTGTGGATTCCTGATCAAACCATCCCTGTTTCCCGCCCTCAATGACTTAGTCTGATTGTGAGAGATTGAATTAAGTGATCTTTCAGGCTCTTCTAATTCAGGAATTTGCCCAGAAGATAGAAAACAGAATAAACTAATTCCTACTAAGCTATCAATGACCATCTTCTGACCCTTCAGGGGCATTTGCATTTTCCAAGAGGGAGTAAAAGATATCAGGCAACTAGGATTTTTGCCATCCCTTATTTCACCTGTAGTAGCTATCCAGTTTTCCTCAATCTTTACCAGCCTTTCTTTTTCATTTGCTTCTTCTGCTTATTGTTCAGCTAAAGATTCTATTAGCCATATGCTGAAATCCAGGAGAGATATAAGATCATTTTAAAATGTAAGATTCCAAAACACCGAAATTGAAAACAAACCCAGTGAAGGAGTATGGGAAAAGACCCTTCTGTGAGTCCATAGTAAGAGATGTATTTGAGTAAACTTATTTATCACTATTAGTCAAGGATACCCATTTCTTAGCACCTGTTTTCATCCCAATGTCCAAATGATACTAGAAATAGTCAGTGTTATATTTCTCCATAGTACACAGTCAACACAGTAGAACTTACTGTTTTTCGGCATCATTACAAACAGGCTGAAAAACTTGGATGGGGCAGTTGAAGAGTTGTGAATACCTCTTTTCTCTTAGACAACAAAAAAAGTACTCTTATTGTGGTGCATACCTAAGTTACTGATCTTTCACAAAGAGTATCCCAGGGTAAATTTACCTGCTCCAGTTGTCTCTAAACTAAATCTCAGGCTTAGCAGAGTCATTTCTATAATAAGTCAAAGAAAAATAATATAGAATATTTAAGTTCTTCGGCTTGAGCAAGAGACATACCTAGATTTGAAATTGCAGTGTCCTTTATGAATTGTGTATCCTGAGATGTTTATTTAATTTAGTTAAAGTTCAATTCTCTCCTCTGTAAAAGAATGGAAGCAAATGGTGTTAAAAAAAATTTAACTGAATAAATTTTAAATACCTTACTGGCTGTATTCAACAATTCATGAATTGGGCAGCATCTAATCTAGCAGATAATAAAATGGAGCTCTGAGGAGCTGTACAGAATAGCAGACCTTTATAGGGAGAAGGGAGCAGGAACAAGGAAATTATATACTAAACAAAAAAAGCAGATTGGTTGTTCCAAGGTCACTCTCCATTCTGTGTTTGCAGGGGTCTACCAGGAAGATTACTAACTAATGCTGATCAGGCGATTCCCGATTGACTGGTTTAAGATTGCATTTTTGAAGGAGTTGAAACTGTCTCAATTCGGTGATGTGGGGTTTGGCATAAATGATTCCCTGTTGAGCGTGTTGCCTTGTTTGCTACCAACGCGTAAAAAATGACAATGCCACTTCGTACTGACTGTGAGGGTCAAGTAGAATATTGCATTTAAAGCAGTCTCTGTTGAACAACAAGAATTATTTGGTAGTTTAAAGTTGGTTTTGGTACTGTCTAAAGATCTTCAACCTTTTTTTCCTCCCTATATAATAATTTCAAAGTTTTTTTTTTTAATTATTGGAATGTAATTACTTTACAATGTCATGTTAGTTTCTGCTGTACAGCAAAGTGAATCAGCTATATGTATATGTATATTCCCTCTTTTCTGGATTTCCTTTCCATTTAGGTCACTATAGAGCACTGAGTAGAGTTCCCTAAGTTATACAGTAGATTCTCACTAGTTATCTTAGAGTTTGATAGACTAATTTAAATGCTTCCACTTAAAGATCAAAAGGGACACGTGACATTTCTTCAACATCACAAATTGAATGGCGGTTCCTAGACTATATTTTACTTAACCTCTTCCCAGACCAATGCTCGCGATTCCTTTATCCCCTTCTAGTGATGAAAGCAATGGCACCCCACTCCAGTACTCTTGCCTGGAAAATCCCATGGATGGAGGAGCCTGGTAGGCTGCAGTCCATGGGGTCGCTGAGAGTTGGACGCGACTCAGTGACTTCACTTTCACTTTTCACTTTCATGCACTGGAGAAGGAAATGGCAACCCACTCCAGTGTTCTTGCCTGGAGAGTCCCAGGGACGGCGGAGCCTGGTGAGCTGCCGTCTATGGGGTTGCACAGAGTCGGACACGACTGAAGCAACATAGCAGTAGCAGCAGTGATGAAAAAGTTTGTTTTATGGTTATGGAACAGTTAAACTTATTAAACCTGGAAATAAAGCTGAGTTCAAATATCCCACCCCACTCTCCTAACTATGTGACCATATGGAGGTTATTTTATCATTCTTTGCCTCAGTCTTGCACATGTAAAATAACGAAGACCAATAAGGCAATATCTCTAGCCAAGACTTGTACAAGCTCTGAAGTGAGTAAGACAGTAAACAGCTATTATGATGTGTGATCCAAATGATGGAGGATGGCCTGCCTGCTCAGAAAGCAGGTGCATGACAGGTTGAAGAACTTCACCGTGAGAGCAAAGAAAGTAACTTCTGACAGTTGGGACTGAAAGGCTGTCTTCACCCCTTATGGCCTGTGTAACCTTGGGCAAGATGCTCAAACTTTCTATCCCTCAGTATCCTCATCTTCGAAATGGAAATTACAAGGATATCTACCCCATAGAATTGACATGAGGATGAAATTGAGACTGCCACTTAGTTATAAATAACAGCTGCCATTAATTGGATTTTATAAAATTCTGTGCCATTCTATTTATTAAATAAAAGAGCCTATGTTACTTTTCAAAGTATATGCAAAATTTATGACCTGAAACTCTTATCAAAGCCTCAAAATTCTATAGCCTACTGTGCACCAACATTTCTGTTTGTATATCTTGTATTACAGTTTAGATGCCTTAAATCGGTCTTGTTTTAATTTTATACTCTGTGTTTCTACTATAGATTTCTCTGCTTCAATCACTGGTACTCCATCTCCCCAAGTACCCAAGCCAGGAATATGAGGACCCTCCTAGACTGTTCCTTCTTTCTCACCATCACTCCCCACTTGTGAACAGTCACTGGATTCCGCCACTTTCCCCTCCTAATATATTCATCTATCCATACTCCAAGGAGTGAGTCCTACAAGGGTAGGAATTACAGGTCAGTTCAGTCACTTAGTCATGTCTGACTCTTTGTGACCCTTGGATGGCAGCACACCAGGCTTCCCTGTCCATCACCAACTCCAGGAGACTACTCAAACTCATGTCCATTGAGGCATTGATGCCATCCAACCATGTCATCCTCTGTCGTCTCCTTCTCCTCCTGCATTCAATCTTTCCCAGCATCAGGATCTTTTCAAATGAGTCAGTTCTTCACATCAGGTGGCCAAAGTATTGGAGTTTCAGCTTCAGTCCTTCCAGTGAATATTCAGGACTGATCTCCTTTAGGATGGACTGGTTGGATCTCCTTGCAGTCCAGGGGACTCTCAAGAGTTTTCTCCAACACCACAGTTCAAAAACATCAATTCTCCTGTGCTCAGCTTTCTTTATAGTCCAAATCTCACATCCATATATGACCACTAGAAAAACCATAGCCTTGACTAGACAGACCTTTGTTGGCAAAGTAATGTCTCTGCTTTTGAATATGCTATCTAGGTTGGTCATAACTTTTCTTCCAAGGAGTAAGCGTCTTTTAATTCCATGGCTGCAATCAGCATCTGCAGTGATTTTGGAGCCCTCCCAAAATAAATTCAGCCACTGTTTCCACTGTTTCCCCATCTATTCCCCATGAAGTGATGGGACCAGATGCCATGATCTTCATTTTCTGAATGTTGAGCTTTAAGCCAACTTTTTCACTTTCCTCTTTCACTTTCAAGAGTTCTTCTTCACTTTCTGCCATAAGGCTGGTGTCATCTGCATATCCGAGGTTACTGATGTTCTCCCAGCAATCTTAATTCCAGCTTGTGCTTCTTCCAGTCCAGCGTTTCTCATGATGTACTCTGCATATAAGTTAAATAAGCAGAGTGACCATATACAGCCTTGACGTACTTCTTTAACGATTTGGAACCAGTCTGTTGTTCTATGTCCAGTTCTAACTGTTGCTTTCTGACTTGCATACAGATTTCTCAAGAGGCAGGTCAGGTGGTTTGGTATTCCCATCTCTCTCGGAATTTTCCACAGTTTATTGTGATCCACACAGTGAAAGGCTTTGGCATAGTCAACAAAGCAGAAATAGATGTTTTTCTGAAACTCTCTTGCTTTTTCTATGATTCAGGAGATGTTGACAATTGGATCTCTGGTTCCTCTGCCTTTTCTAAAACCAGCTTGAACATCAGGAAGTTCATGGTTCACGTATTGCTGAAGCCTGGCTTGGAGAATTTTGAACATTACTTTACTAGCATGTGAGATGAGTGCAGTTGCATGGTGGTTTGAGAAAACTGTCCTTTTCTAGCCTTGTGGCCACTGCTGAGTTTTCCAAATTTGCTGGCATATTGAGTGCAGCACTTTCACAGCATCATCTTTAAGATTTGAAATAACCAAACTGGAATCCATCACCTCCACTAGCTTTCATTGTAGGGATAGTTCCTAAGGCTCCCTTGACTTTGCATTCCAAGATGTCTGGCTCTAGATGAGTGATCATACCAATGTGATTATCTGGGTCATGAAGATCTTTTTTTGTACATTTCTTCTATGTATTCTTGCTACCTCTTCTTAATATATTCTGCTCTTGTTAGGTCCATAGCATTTCTGTCCTTTATTGTGTCCTTCTTTGTATGACAGTTCCCTTGGTATCTAATTTTTTGAAGAGATTTCTAGTCTTTCCCATTCTATTATTTCCTCTGTTTCTTTGGATTGCTCACTGAGGAAGGCTTTCTTATCTCTCCTTTCTATTTTTTGGAACTCAGCCTTCAAATGGGTATATCTTCCCTTTTCTCCTTTGCTTTTTGCTTCCTTTCATTCACAACTATTTGTAAGGCCTTCTCAGACAACCATTTTGCAGTTTTGCATTTCCTTTACTTTGGGATGATTCTGATCACTGCCTAAGTACAATGTCAGGAACCTCTGTCCATAGGCACTTTGTCTATTAGATCTAATCCCTTGAATCTATTTGTCACTTTCACAGTATAATCATAATGGATTTGATTTAGGTCATACCTGAATGGTCTAGTGGTTTTCCCTACTTTCTTCAATTTACGTCTGAATTTGGCAATAAGGAGTTCATGATCCGAGCCACAGTCAGCTCCTGGTCTTGTTTTTGCTAACTGTATAGAGCTTCTCCATCTTTGGCTGCAAAGAATATAACAAATCTGATTTTGGTATTGACCATCTGGTGATGTCCATGAGTAGAGTCTTCTCTTGTGTTTTAGAAGAGAGGTTTACTATGACCAGTGTGTTCTCTTGGCAAAAGTCTATTATCTTTGCCTTGCTTTATTCTGTACTCCAAGGCCAAATTTGCCTTTTACTCCAGGTGTTTCATGACTTCCTACTTTTGCATTCCAGTCCCCTATAATGAAAAGGACACCTCTTTTGGGTGTAGATCTTCATAGAACCATTCAACTTTAGCTTCTTCAGCATTATTGCTCGGGGCATAGACTTGAATTACTGTGATATTGAATGGTTTGCCTTGGAAATGAGCGGAGATCATCCTGTCATTTTTGAGATTGCATCCAAGTACTCCTTTTCAGACTCTTGTTGACTATGATGGCTACTCCATTTCCCATAGTAGTAGATACAATAGTCATCTGAGTTAGATTCACCCATTGCAGTCGCTGATTCCTAAAATGTTGATGTTCACTCTTGCCATCTCCTGTTTGATAACTTCCAATTTGCCTTGATTCATGGTCCTAGCATTCCAGGTTCCTATGCAATATTTCTCTTTACAGCATTGGACTTTACTTCCAATACCAGTCCCATCCGCTACTGGGTATTGTTTTTGCTTTGGCTCCATCTCGTCATTCTTTCTGGAGTTTTTCTCCACTGATCTCCAGTAGCATTTTAGGCATCTACCAACCTGAGGAGTTCATCTTTCGTGTCCTATCTTTTTGCCTTTTCACACTTTTCATGAGGTTCTCAAGGCAAGAATATTGAAGTGGTTTGCCATTCTCTTCTCCAGTGAACCTTGTTTTTTTGGAATTCTCCACCATGACCTATCTGTCTTGGGTAGCCCTACACGTCATGGCTCATGTTTCATTGAGTTAGACAAGGCTGTGGTCTATGTGATCAGATTGGCTAGTTTTCTGTGATGGTGGTTTTCAGTCTGTCTGCCCTCCATGGAGAAAGATAAGAAGCTTATGGAAGCTTCCTGATTGGAGAGACTAACTGAGGGGGAAATTGGGTCTTGTTCTGATGGGCAGGGCCATACTCAGTAAATCTTTAATCCAATTTTCTGTTTATGGGAGTCCTGCATTCCCTCCCTATTTTTTGACCTGAGACCAAACTATTGTGGAGGTAATGAAGACAATTGCGACCTCCTTCAAAATAGTCCATGTTCGCAGTGGTACATGTGTAGTGCCCCAAGCTCTGCAGCAGGCCACTGCTGAACCATGCCTCCGCTGAAGACTCCTAGACACTCATGGGCTAGTCTGGGTCAGTCTCTTGTGGGGTCACTGCTCCCTTCTCCTGGGTCCTGCTGCACAGAAGATATTGTTTGTACCCTCCAAGAGTCTGTTTCCCCAGACCTGTGTAAATTCTGGTGGCTCTATGATGGGATTAATGGCGACTTTCTCCAAGTGGGCTTATGCCATACCCAGGTCTACTGCACCCAGAGCCCCTGCCCCTGCATCAGTCCACTGCTGACCTGTACGTCTGCAGGATACACTCAAACACAGTTCTGTCTCAGTCTCTGTAGGGTCTTTGGGTCCTGGTGCACACAAGGTTTGATTGAGCCCTCTTTGAGTGTCTCTGGCAGGTATGAGGTTTGGTTCTAAATGCACTTTTGCCCCTCCTATCATCTTGCTGGGGCTTCTCCTTTTCCCTTGGATGTGGAGTATCTCCCATAGTTGTTTCATGTATACTCTTAGAGCTATAGTTGTTTCATGTATACTCTTAGAGCTGGGGATAATGAGCCAGTCAGTAGAACTTATGATTAAATGGATGAGACAGCTATTACACAAATAACTGGAGATATTTCTCACTTAATTTTAAGCCATTATTAGTGCTAAAGAGGAAAAGTATAGAAAGCAACGTGAGTGTATCAAAATGGCAGGACATACATGTGAGAAACCTGAGGCCCTGACTGGGTCCAAGGGATTTACTTTCAGAGTCTGGAGCCAACCAAATATCTTCTGACCCCTTGAACTGGAGACTTTTACCCCAATCCCTTTTGTCTTATCCAAACAAAAACACATCCTTATCCACAGAGGAGCCTGGCAACAGGAGGTCTCAAAGAATGTGTTCGCATCAAGGCAGCAATGCCTCAGTTCAGTTCCTATCTTCAAAACCAGAGCAAGGGTTGTGATGGCATTTAGTGTCTGTAGGATTACTAAGTCCTGTTGATTGGACCTCCTGAATGCCTCTGGAATCCATCAATTTCTCTCCATTCTCATTGCCTCTGATCTAATTCAAGGTAGCATTCCCAGGTGGTGCAATGGTAAAGAACCTACCTGCTCATGTAGGGGACATAGGAGACATGTGTTTGATCCCTGGTTTGGGAAGATTCCTTGGAGAAGGCTTGACAAACCACCACAGTATTCTTGCCTGGACAGTCCCATGGACAGAGGGCCCTGGAGGGCTATAGTCATGGGGTTGCACAAGTATAGGACACAACTGAGTGCGTACACACACACACACACACACACAGCATTCTTATTACCAAATTTTTGCCACAGTCACCTCCTCACTGCCCAAAATCCTCTCTAGAGATCCCAATCCTTTCCATCTGTTTTAAATTTGTTTAAAATAAATATTTAACTATACTCCTCCATAGGCTAAATTTCTTCAGTGGCTTATGAGCAAACCTGAGGTGAGGTGAAGTCACTCAGTCATGTCCGACTCTTTGCAACCCTGTGGACTGTAACCTACTAGGCTTCTCTGTCCATGGGATTCTCCAGGCAAGAATACTGGGGTGGATTGCCATTTCCTTCTCCAGGGGACCTTTCCAACCCAGGTTTTGAACCCAGGTCTCTCGCATTGGAGGCAGACGCTTTAACCTCTGAGCCACCAGGGAAGCCTGAAATCCTAAACAATACTGGCATGTCCCTGCATCTGAAGTCTTGCCTTTCTCCATTGCTCTTCTTTTTCTCTACAGGAGATCATCTCCTTCCACTCACTTGGGATCTTCATGGCTCTTACTCCTACATGGCAAACTCTCACCCAAGCCCCCTGTCTTTAAGCCTCATCTTGCACAAAAGACCTTCTTTGAATTCTTCCCCAACCATCACCACACATGCACACATACCAATGATTCCCAACTTCAGTGTGCAAAAGAAAGACCTAAGTAGTTTGTTAAAAATGTAGCTTCCCAGGGCCCATATCCAGAGAATCTCAGGCGTTGATCCAGGCATTTTACATTTTTACTAACAAATATCCTGGGGATTTCTGGCCAGGTAACTCTCAGACCACACTTAGAGAAGCCCAGAGTGACATTAGCTTCTTTTACTAAATGATGTTAGAGTACCTTTGTTATAGGCTCCATGAAAGTCCCTCATTATTCATTTCAGGTTTGTGGGCCTCGCTAATGCGTGTGCACTGCTACGGCAGCAGCCTGTGTTGTTTAGCCACAATCCAGAGCAGAGTGGATGCTTCATAAATGTTTGTTGAATCGATGGTAATCCTTTACTTTTGTAAACCACAGTAATTTATGAAGAACAATACATGTAAACCAGGAGACAGGTGCTGTGAGAAGAGGCGGAGTATCCCACTGTATAAGGCACCAGGCTTGAAATCTTGGGGAGGCCCTGACTTCTGAAACGTGGCTAATCTGCTTGTTAAAGCTCATTGATTTTGGCTGCCTCCACTGGGGTCTCTTGCTCCTCCTCCACATACTCTGGTAACACTCAAGTGTTAATTGAACACTGAAGTTCCTGTCACCTTCCAGTGACTCTGCTGATGAGTTGTCAAAATAGAAAACACCAGGGACAAAGTGCTGCTACCAGCAGAAAGTCTCCTGGTGAATCAAACATTCCACAGCAGCTCTAGGCTCTAAGAGGTCAGTCTTTGGGGATGAAGGGTAGTTGATGAAGAAATTGAATTATCATTCCCATGGGCTTCTTTCCATTTCCACAGAAGCATTTAGCTAGGAGAGGACTGACTGATCCCTAAAATCTCCAACCTGCCTCATTATGACTAAGAGCAGCAATGAACCCAGGTCACATTGTCAACACGATGTGTAGAAAGTGTAACAGGCTCAACACTGTTGAGTTAACAATCCTGAATGAACCAAAGCACCTGGGCACATTGTTGCTTAGTCACCAAATCACATCCAACTCTTTTAGAGACCTCATGGACTCTAGCCCGCCAGGCTCCTCTGTCCATGGAATTCTCCAGGCAAAAGTGCTGGAGGGGGTTGCCCTTTATTTCTCCAGGGGATCTTCTTGGCCCAGGGAATGAACCCGAGTCTCCTGAATTGGCATGTAGATTCTTTACCACTGAGCCACCAGGGAAGCCCAAGGTACTTGGTGGTAGTTTGTTAATGAAGAGTTAGGACTATCAAAAAATGAAAGTTCTAGGACATACCCTTGTAGACTGTGAACCAGGATATCTAGTTCCATTTACAGAAGTATCTCTCCTAATTATCCTAGTGCAAGTGGTCCTCAGACCACACCTTGAAAACTAGTGTTTTGACTTAGATGAGTTAGATGTATTTTCTGAACCTCAGTTTCTTCAAGTGCAAAATAGAGCTGAAAACTCTAGCCTGACCTACTTCATAGGTCTGTTTGAGGGGACTGTGAATTTTGTGGCAATTCTAAAGCACTATAAACATATAGAGATTTTTGTTACTAGCTTTGATGATGACAGTGTTATTATTTCTAGGAAATGTATGAATTGCAATAGAGGCTTTCTAAATGTAACTATGTAACCCAAAGGAGTATCTAAAAACTGACATTTAAAGGTTAAATTAATTAATGAGGTATAGGCCATATCTATCTTGATTTATGGTTTATCTTCAGAGCTTGACATGGAATAAATGTCCCCCCCCCCAAAAAAAAAAGCTGTTGAAATTAGTAAAGGATGTGCTGGCTCTTTGATAGCTAGTATTTGTTGCTGTTCAGCTGCTAAGTCATGCCCAACTCTTTGAAATCCCATGTTTTTCACCACACCAGGCTTCCCTGTCCTTCACCATCTCCCAGAGTTTGCTCAAACTCATGTTCATTGAGTAAATGATACCATCCAACCATCTCATCCTCTGTCATCCCCTTCTTCTCCTGCCCTCAATCTTTCCCAGTATCAGGGTCTTTTCCAACTAACTCCCCCGCAACTGCCTCCTGAGGCTTGCTCACTTTAGCTTCCTTCACCAGGACCAGCACTGGATATGCAAAGCATCAGGGACCCACAGGAACAGTGATTTTATTGACTTAAGATCCCTCCTTCCTGAGCCAACTTCCTGCTTAGCACTCACCTAGGCCTGCAGCATCACTTGTGGATTTGTTTTCTGGATAGACGTCACAGGAGAGAACCACATTTGGGGGATGGAAGAGAATTTTCTTGAAAAGCACCTCCTTGTAAATGTCTTGCTCCTTCAAAGGAAGGCATGATGGGATCCCTATCTATGTGGCAGGGATAACCTTCCCAGATCCTCTAAGAATATCATCCTCCCTTCCCCCCACACCATCCTTTTATGCTTACCTGTATTCTGGCATGTCTATTAGTCCTTAGCATAGACAGAATTTCTGAACCCCCCTTGTTTTCAATAAAAGGCAGTGTGCTAGGTAGAAAACAGAAAGAGCAGGTGGGTGGTTCCAGTCTGCAGGGGCAGTGCTGGGAGACCTGCCAACTGCAGCAAGGGTGGCTAAATCGCCATGGCAACAAGCGAGTTGATCACTTAGGCACCATAACCCACTCCATAGACACAGCCTTCACGGACAAAAGAAACACACATTCCTCCTGAGGGCTTTGATATTAATGCAGGGGCTGCCTTCTCTACAAGGTGCCTAAATTTCTGTTCTGTTTTAGAGTTTTGTTATTCTCTTTCAAGCTTCTTTGAAATCTCAAGGAAGCAATTAAACTGCATATAATGCTTTTGTAAGAAAGAACAATCTTTTCCTTTTAAGCTCTATAGCACTATTTGTATTTGTTTATTTGATACTATACTGAATATGAAATTAGAGATATATTCTATCCTCAAGTCCTTTTAGTCTAGAAGGAAAATAAAGATATAAGCAGAAATTCCTATAATAAAAAAAAATGGAAAAGGTTCTTTAGGTGCTTTGCATTCACAGATTTAATATTCATGATTTTGATGATTCAAAAGTTATTGCAGTGACCCATGGCATGATAGAATTTTAGGTGATTGAATTCTGTGTGGGGCAAGACTGGTATTTAAGAATGAATCGCATCATTGGTAAATGAACTAAGCTGTCTTCCTCATATCTCTGTAGTGTGGCTTGGTTGCTTTCTCTTCATGGGCATCTGCCCAGCAACTATTAGTAAGCATCTGGAGTGCTGATAAAGATTTTATTTCTAAATGTCTGACTTTTTGTGGAAAGTGATATGGTGGTATTCTTGAAGATATTATGTGGCTT
Source organism: Madoqua kirkii (assembly GCA_006408675.1). Lineage (NCBI taxonomy): Eukaryota > Metazoa > Chordata > Mammalia > Artiodactyla > Bovidae > Madoqua > Madoqua kirkii. The sequence continues at coordinate 26,413 of SJYC01063293.1, forward strand.
TATTGATGATATAAACGTAGACTGCTAAGTGTTAAGTCTCTTCAGTCACATCAGACTCTGTGTGCCCCTATGAACTGTAGCCCGCCAGGCTCCTCTGTCCATGGAATTTTCCAGGCAAGATTACTGGAGTGGGTTGCCATGCCATCCTCCAGGAGACCTTCCTGACCCAGGGACTGAACCTGCCTTTCTTATGTCTCCTGCATTGGCAGGCAGTTTCTTTACCATTAATAGCACCTGGGAAGTCTCTTTCAAATATTAAGGATTTATTTTAGTGATAAAGGATATTAGAAATTTAAAAAAGGAAGCTCACTTGGTAGAGAAGGTGGATATTTTGAGAGGAACTTTAAGGAGTAAGTGGCAATGAAATCAGCTTTGAATGGAAAGAGTCTTCCTATTCTGAGGGAAGGTATAGAAATGTGCACAGATTAAATCAACAGTGAAATACCACTAACACATCTGGGCTTCCCTTGTGGCTCAGATGGTAAAAGCACTGGATATGCAAAGCATCAGGGACCCACAGGAACAGTGATTTTATTGACTTAAGATCCCTCCTTCCTGAGCCAACTTCCTGCTTAGCACTCACCTAGGCCTGCAGCATCACTTGTGGATTTGTTTTCTGGATAGACGTCACAGGAGAGAACCACATTTGGGGGATGGAAGAGAATTTTCTTGAAAAGCACCTCCTTGTAAATGTCTTGCTCCTTCAAAGGAAGGCATGATGGGATCCCTATCTATGTGGCAGGGATAACCTTCCCAGATCCTCTAAGAATATCATCCTCCCTTCCCCCCACACCATCCTTTTATGCTTACCTGTATTCTGGCAGTCTATTAGTCCTTAGCATAGACAGAATTTCTGAACCCCCCTTGTTTTCAATAAAAGGCAGTGTGCTAGGTAGAAAACAGAAAGAGCAGGTGGGTGGTTCCAGTCTGCAGGGGCAGTGCTGGGAGACCTGCCAACTGCAGCAAGGGTGGCTAAATCGCCATGGCAACAAGCGAGTTGATCACTTAGGCACCATAACCCACTCCATAGACACAGCCTTCACGGACAAAAGAAACACACATTCCTCCTGAGGGCTTTGATATTAATGCAGGGGCTGCCTTCTCTACAAGGTGCCTAAATTTCTGTTCTGTTTTAGAGTTTTGTTATTCTCTTTCAAGCTTCTTTGAAATCTCAAGGAAGCAATTAAACTGCATATAATGCTTTTGTAAGAAAGAACAATCTTTTCCTTTTAAGCTCTATAGCACTATTTGTATTTGTTTATTTGATACTATACTGAATATGAAATTAGAGATATATTCTATCCTCAAGTCCTTTTAGTCTAGAAGGAAAATAAAGATATAAGCAGAAATTCCTATAATAAAAAAAAATGGAAAAGGTTCTTTAGGTGCTTTGCATTCACAGATTTAATATTCATGATTTTGATGATTCAAAAGTTATTGCAGTGACCCATGGCATGATAGAATTTTAGGTGATTGAATTCTGTGTGGGGCAAGACTGGTATTTAAGAATGAATCGCATCATTGGTAAATGAACTAAGCTGTCTTCCTCATATCTCTGTAGTGTGGCTTGGTTGCTTTCTCTTCATGGGCATCTGCCCAGCAACTATTAGTAAGCATCTGGAGTGCTGATAAAGATTTTATTTCTAAATGTCTGACTTTTTGTGGAAAGTGATATGGTGGTATTCTTGAAGATATTATGTGGCTTTATTGATGATATAAACGTAGACTGCTAAGTGTTAAGTCTCTTCAGTCACATCAGACTCTGTGTGCCCCTATGAACTGTAGCCCGCCAGGCTCCTCTGTCCATGGAATTTTCCAGGCAAGATTACTGGAGTGGGTTGCCATGCCATCCTCCAGGAGACCTTCCTGACCCAGGGACTGAACCTGCCTTTCTTATGTCTCCTGCATTGGCAGGCAGTTTCTTTACCATTAATAGCACCTGGGAAGTCTCTTTCAAATATTAAGGATTTATTTTAGTGATAAAGGATATTAGAAATTTAAAAAAGGAAGCTCACTTGGTAGAGAAGGTGGATATTTTGAGAGGAACTTTAAGGAGTAAGTGGCAATGAAATCAGCTTTGAATGGAAAGAGTCTTCCTATTCTGAGGGAAGGTATAGAAATGTGCACAGATTAAATCAACAGTGAAATACCACTAACACATCTGGGCTTCCCTTGTGGCTCAGATGGTAAAGAATCTGCCTGCAATGTGGGAGACCTAGGTTCAATCCCTGGCTTGGGAAAATCTCCTGGAGAAGGGAAAGGCTACCCACTCCAGTATTCTGGCCTGGAGAATTCCATGGACTGTATAGTCCATGGGGTCACAAAGAGTCAGACTGAGTGACTTTCACACTTCAACACATCTATGAAAATGACTTTAAATTGTCAATAACAAATGCTCACAAGAATGTGGAACCATAGGAACTCTCATTAATTGATGGTATAAATCCAAAATGGTCCAGCTACTTGGAAAGACACTTTGTCAGTTTCTTCCAAAGATAAATATAGTCAAAATCTTAGGTATTTTGTCTAAAGCAGTTTATTAATCATTAGTAATAAATGGAAGCAACCAAGATGTCCTTTAATAGGTGAATGGTAAACCATGATACAGCCATACAATGGAATGTTATTTAGTGATAAAAAGAGATGAGCTATTAAGCTAACGAAAAGACAAGGAAGAATGCATATCGTAAAGAAACCATATGAAGAGAGTACATACTGTTACTGCTGCTAAGTCGCTTCAGTTGTGTTCGACTCCGTGTGACCCCATAGATGGCAGCCCACCAGGCTCCCCCATCCCTGGGATTCTACAGGCAAGAACACTGGAGTGGGTTGCCAACTACATGATTCAAATTATATGACTTTCTGGAAAAGGTGAGATAATGAAAGATCAGTGGTTGCCAGGATGTCAGGGGAATGGGACAGAATTGAATAGATGAAACACATACTTTTCTTTTAGGGTAATAAAAATATTCTATATGATACCATAATAGATACCATGTAGATACATGACATTATGCATTTGTCAAAATCCATTGAAGTTCATAGCATAAAAATTATGAAGTGTAATGTATTGATGGATAAATCATTTAGGAGGTGGAGTGATCCCAGAAGGTTGTAGACTTTGACAAGAGAATCTGACTCTACTGTGGATCTATGAAAACAACTTTACTGAAGAGGGTGGTGCAAAAAGGTGCTGACCTAAGTAACCTAGGAAATGAGTCAGAAAGTCTAAAGACAAAAGGAACTACATACAAGGACTATTCCCTAGTTGGTAAAATTGCGTCTCATAGAGATAGAGGCTAACAATTATGATATTGTTATACATGTAAACTGGAACCAAATGACTAAGTAACTGGATGGCAGAACGTGGGAGCCAGGTCTCTCACTAAGTGTAGGAGTTTATAGATAAGGAGAGAAAGCTAGAGTGATTCATCTGGTGATGGATTAAAGTTGGAGACATAAGTGTGAACTCATAATGAATGTTCTAAAGGCATATATGATTTCATATAGAAATAATGGTCTGTGTGTGTTTACAGGTTAGTAAACACACATGTAGTTCCTTGTTCTATCACCTAAGAAGATCTAGAAACAATGACACCGCAATAAGTGTGTACATCTACACCCAGATCTTGATTTCAAATACCATTTTCCAGTAAAATAGACCAGGGCAGAAAATCTGTGAGATACGCTGGAAGCACTTTTCAGTGCCAAAAAGAAAGTGCTTAAGTGGGTATGTCAGAGGGACAAAGAAGCCAACTGAGAGAGTTTCCAATGGAGAAAGCAGAATTAATTTGACAAAAAAAATAAGGTATTAGATTTTAACCCACAGTATATAGTAAATATCAACAATGTATCAATGTATACATAGGTGAATAAATATACTGGGGAAAAGGGACACATCACCCATGCAGAAGAATTCCAAATAATTTATGTAGATAATCCACTTTCAAGGGGAAGAATAACTCTTTACTCAAGTGTCAGCTGTGCATAATGACTTCCTTCTAAAGAACACAGTATGTGAAGGGTGAAAAGGTATAATTTTGCAATAGAGAAACTTGACATACACCTCATGTTGATAGTACTGTTTTGATATGATGCAAGTGGCACTTGATCTCTGGTCTTGTTCACCAAAACCCCTCATAACTCCAATCTAACAACATAGAGAAAAAAAATACCAGTCAAATTATAGCAGAGAACATTCTATAAAGCGTGATCAATACTCTTCAAAACTGTCAAAAGACATCACAAGCAAGGAAAGTCTGAGAAACTGTCACGCCAAGAGAACTTAAAGAACCATGACACCTACATGTGTTTCCCAAAAGAAAAGGGACATTAAATAAAAGCTTTCTTCAGAAGTCTGAATAAAGTATGGGATTTAATTGATAATAATTTATCAATATCAGTTTAATAGTTATAACAAATATACCAACTAAAGTTAGATGTTAACAATGGAGAAATCATATGTGGGATATATAATAACTCCCTGTATGACCTTCTTATTTTCTTTTTCTGTAAATCTGAAACGGTTCTTAAAATTGTCTGTTTTTTGAAACCTAGGGGGCAGAATTGTTGGGGGAATAGTAAATAGTTGGGTTGGAAGAGGGCCTGTACAGTACTGCAGTGGGAAATCAGGCAGGGATCATATAATGGAAAGCATTACTATCTACTCTGATAGACAGTAGAGGTTGGCTGCATCAAAACCCATTCACAATCCACTTAATTGCTCACTTTCACCTTAAAGACTGGGAAGAAAAAAAACTTTCCTGCATTAAGAAACGAGTCAGTGGTACATTTTAATGAAGTCTCGGGATATCTGGAAAGCTCCTACTGTCCAGAAAAATAGGGTAGATGTTTTTATTACTACCACTTGCACCTTCTCTGTCTTGAGTATATTCATGCTGCCCAGTTCTACAACCACCGTCCCATGACCATGCAGCTCCAAACCATCACAGTAAAGAGTAAGGATGAAGATAGAGATTATATCTTTGATACATCTTTTAGCGCCTATTAGGTCAAGACTGCTTACCTCCAGGCTTCTTACTGTAAAACCTAATTGAATGTCTTTATTACTTAAACCACTGCTGATCATCTATGTTGTTAGTTGAATATGAAAGTATTCCTAACAGTGACTTTAGAGGCCAAGATAGAGAGACAGGACTTCATTTCATCTTAGCATTTTATTCATTCATTCATTCATCTTTTATAATCATTAAGCCATTTAGATTTTCCAGTTCAGCCGAAGTGTTAACACTTTCTATATACGTCAGGCACAATTCTAGGTTTTATGGATATCCTTTTATTATCAACATTACATAGCTTGGTGGAGGGGGCCAGATAATCAACCATTTTAGTTTAGTGGTTCTTAAATGCTGAGAAGAGGAATAAATCAGGGGAGAAAGACAGAGATGAGTGTATTCTAGACCGATGGGTCAGGGCATCCTCACTGATAAGTCCACATTTAGTAAGAAACCTAAATGAAGTGAAAGAGAACACCATGTGTGTGCCTAGGGAGAAAACAGTCCAGACACAGGGAAGAACAGGGAAAGTGCTTGAATCATTACTGCACTTGAGGAACAGCCAAGGGCCAGAGGAGTCGGGTGAGAATGAAAGGAGAGGACAGGAGGTAGGATATGACGTCAGACCAAGAATGGGGCTGTCATAGATGGCCTTACAGGCCGTGGTGGACTTTGGCTCAGCATAAGGTAAGCATGAAGCCACTCGGGGATACATAGGAAGAAAATGATGGCATGGAAATGATGTTTTAACAAAAAAGAGACAGAAGGATGTTGGTTAGGGTTACTGACATTGCGATAATATGGGGAAAAGGTAATGGTCATTTCATCAAGAGTGATAAATGAAAAGCAGTCAGATTCTAAAAAATCACTTCTGTGTATATTTCCTCTTGTAAAGTAAACTGCAAGACCAGAGTGAACAGGGAACATATTTTAAACTTCTTTCCTGATGTCCTCTGTTGTCCTAACATATTCTGTATAGCAGGATAAAGAAATATGCTCTTGAAACGAACACAATTTGTTGAAGGGTAAAGACAGAGAGTGAGAAGGAAGTGCAGGTTGGCTTGAAGCACAGTCAGGGTTCCAGATGTAGGCATTGCTAAGCCTTTTCTTCCTTTGAGCAAAAAATAGGGTAGATGTTTTTATTACTACCACTTGCACCTTCTCTGTCTTGAGTATATTCATGCTGCCCAGTTCTACAACCACCGTCCCATGACCATGCAGCTCCAAACCATCACAGTAAAGAGTAAGGATGAAGATAGAGATTATATCTTTGATACATCTTTTAGCGCCTATTAGGTCAAGACTGCTTACCTCCAGGCTTCTTACTGTAAAACCTAATTGAATGTCTTTATTACTTAAACCACTGCTGATCATCTATGTTGTTAGTTGAATATGAAAGTATTCCTAACAGTGACTTTAGAGGCCAAGATAGAGAGACAGGACTTCATTTCATCTTAGCATTTTATTCATTCATTCATTCATCTTTTATAATCATTAAGCCATTTAGATTTTCCAGTTCAGCCGAAGTGTTAACACTTTCTATATACGTCAGGCACAATTCTAGGTTTTATGGATATCCTTTTATTATCAACATTACATAGCTTGGTGGAGGGGGCCAGATAATCAACCATTTTAGTTTAGTGGTTCTTAAATGCTGAGAAGAGGAATAAATCAGGGGAGAAAGACAGAGATGAGTGTATTCTAGACCGATGGGTCAGGGCATCCTCACTGATAAGTCCACATTTAGTAAGAAACCTAAATGAAGTGAAAGAGAACACCATGTGTGTGCCTAGGGAGAAAACAGTCCAGACACAGGGAAGAACAGGGAAAGTGCTTGAATCATTACTGCACTTGAGGAACAGCCAAGGGCCAGAGGAGTCGGGTGAAATGAAAGGAGAGGACAGGAGGTAGGATATGACGTCAGACCAAGAATGGGGCTGTCATAGATGGCCTTACAGGCCGTGGTGGACTTTGGCTCAGCATAAGGTAAGCATGAAGCCACTCGGGGATACATAGGAAGAAAATGATGGCATGGAAATGATGTTTTAACAAAAAAGAGACAGAAGGATGTTGGTTAGGGTTACTGACATTGCGATAATATGGGGAAAAGGTAATGGTCATTTCATCAAGAGTGATAAATGAAAAGCAGTCAGATTCTAAAAAATCACTTCTGTGTATATTTCCTCTTGTAAAGTAAACTGCAAGACCAGAGTGAACAGGGAACATATTTTAAACTTCTTTCCTGATGTCCTCTGTTGTCCTAACATATTCTGTATAGCAGGATAAAGAAATATGCTCTTGAAACGAACACAATTTGTTGAAGGGTAAAGACAGAGAGTGAGAAGGAAGTGCAGGTTGGCTTGAAGCACAGTCAGGGTTCCAGATGTAGGCATTGCTAAGCCTTTTCTTCCTTTGAGCCCAGCTGGCCAACCGCTGAGCAGTAGCCCTGTACTCAGAGCCCAGCGCAGACACAGCTGAGCCTCAGCATGTTCCATACATCTGTTCCTCCAAGAGGTGGGTGCCGTCTCTAAGGCTACGTGGAAGAATCCTGGAGAAATCTTGTTTGAGAGGTGTCAGCGGACATATTATCCCAGTGCTTAGGGATTCACGAATTGCTTGAAAATGCAGCTGAGAAAACCTATGATCAATTTCCTTATAAGTGCTATTCATGAGGGCTATTTGGGGACAGTCAACATATTATTCTGCAAGGCTTCCTTCTCAGGCACAACTCCAATTTTGTTTGATGAGAGTTTTTCTGAAGGCTCTTGCAACATGATCTCATATTATATAGATAATCAGCAGAACCTGCTCACCCCTTAATGCAAGCAAGTGAGACCAAGAGCTGGAACAGCAGAGATAAAATCACAGCTTTAATACGTAGCCCATTAACTGGGTAGGAACTGCATCCGAGGTCATAAATAGTTATTAGCCAGTTAATGATAGCTATAGTCAAATCGTTATATTTACATCTGATGAACAGGGATGAGCCCTTTTATAGTTTTTCAGTACTCAGACCATTTACTATAGGGTTTTAATATTCCAAGCAGTAGAATTTCTAAAATTAAAAAGACCAGTCCTTCCACTGATCTTGAAGAAACACAGTAAATGAATATAATAATTATATAAATGTTCTTAGACTATTCCACCTCATATTAATCCCTATCATCTTTGTGTTCCTAAAATTCTTATATCTCTTTGGAGGAGAATTGAGGCTGGAACCAAGTCTCCTGTCCATGTTGTGTGACTCTGCCTGGGTCATTTAACATTTAACTCTGCTTCAGTCATCTCACCTGTGACACGAGGTTAGACTAGCTCACCTCCAAGCTCTTTCTCACAGAAAATCCATGCTATGACACTGAGACTTTGTTCCAAATGGCAAGAACCCACTGAGTCTTGATATGTTCTCTTGTGCTATTTTTAAAAGCAAATATTTTATCTTGTCCTATTTTCCCTAAGTGGTTCCTAAAATTGAGAAATTTAAAATATTGGTTAAGTCTAGTAATAACCCTTCTCCAGCAGTAAATGCAAATTAACCCACAATATATTGGTTGTTGTTGATTTTATACCCAAAGATATGTAGTTTGAGCCTGTTTTCTACTTTGTAGTTTAACAAAGGGTTTATGCTTTAATTGGAGCTATTTGGATGAGGGAAGAATATTTGCTATGGCAGGCTCTCTGATAAGTACAGAAAACAAAATGTGATCCAATGGTGTCACTGAAATGTGAGCAGATTCAGAAGTCTTCGGTTTAGAATTTCTGAAAACAGCTCTAGGAATTGAAGGTTAAACATTATGTTAACTGTGATTCTGCAACTTCTTTTCCCTCATCAATAGTTACCATTAGTCCAAATTTGAACTTATATGATAGGCTGATGGCACCCCACTCCAGTACTCTTACCTGGAAAATCCCATGGGTGGAGGAGCCTGGTAGGCTGCAGTCCATGGGGTCACTAAGAGTCAGACATAACTGAGCATCTTCACTTTCACTTTTCACTTTCCTGTATTGGAGAAGGAAATGGCAACCCACTCCAGTGTTCTTGCCTGGAGAATCCCAGGGACGTGGAGCCTGGTGGGCTGCCATCTATGGGGTCGCACAGAGGTGGACATGACTGTAGCGACTTAGCAGCAGCAGCATGGGCTAAATACTTGGATATATGAAAGATGTGTAGTTAGGGGATGAAGTTTTACATGTATATCACAGCTAACAAGCATTTGTTAAGGTTCATTATCACTTACTGTGCGTCCAGGCCCCAGTAAGTTACAGATGGCTTACGATACAATAGGAAGAGGATGACAATGTGATCATTGTCCTCGAGGATTTTCAGATTTATTTAAGACTATAAGACTAAATATAGAATAATGGAAGTGTGTATAACCAATATTTGTTTGTTGAGTTCTGACACAAACTGCTATTGATGTTTTTCTGAACAGATAGAATAATTAGGGAAGGCTTCCTTGATCTTAGGGGACCTTGAAGGAGGCTGGAGACTTGGAACGGTGATGACGAAGGGAAAGAAAGGGCATCCGCAGGTAGAGAAGCCTCTTCCCCAGACATCTACTTTGAAAAAATGTCTCATTACAAAAAAATGTTATAAATAATGTCATTTCTTCAACTGTCTTCTTGCTCTGCTTTCCAGAATGAAAAGAAATATAACTGGACTGGTAGTGCCAGCTGGCATGGCCGACTCAAGTTTGCTGCCACGACTGTCACGTGCTCCTCCTTCCAGCATCCCACCCTGCCCCCTCCCCCTGCAAATACCAACGGAGACAGTTCCAGGAACGGTGAGCATTTATCTTTCCCTTTATCTTCGTCTCAAACTGCTTCTCTTCTCTACTTAGCCTTCTCTCACTTTGCCCTCCAGCGTGCCAGACCAAGAGGACCACTCAACCAGTAGATACCACAGGATTCCACTGCACAGCACCCAAATCAAAGGGACACACAAATGCAAAACTCCTGTGTTCTTTCCTCCTAAGATTCCAGTTGCCCTTTGAAGTTGGTAACATTATTACATAGGCTAACTGTGGGGACAGGGCTGCGGGGTGGGTGTGGAGGAAGGGATAAATAATAAAAACCATATTCTTCTTTAATATAGAAAGAATCCTATATTCTTACTAACATTTATTGACAGTTAACCGAAGTGGAATTATAACCATATTGCCATGGTTACCCCTTACCATATCTCTAATGTTTTAAAGAGCTCCCTCTTTAGAGATTGCTGAGACTGTGTAGGTGAGACCCTCCCACAGTTATGTAATATTTAGGGACAGAAACAAAAAAACACATGTGTGGATCAAACTAATTTTCCTGAGGGTAAGGCAGTTTTAGTTGAATAGCAAAGGACAAGTTAGCATCATGTTTTAAAATTGCAATAACCTGAAGACAGGGAAATAGACGAGCTACACTCTTTCTAAGTCTCACTGTGCTGAACAGGGCCAAGCGGGTACACATCTCACAGTGTCTGTAATGATAATGTAGGAACAGGTTGTGCACAGCACCTGAGAGAGAGTATTTCACTGAGTGTCAGCTTCTGCCTTTGGTGAAGGTAGTAGGTTTGAGCATCATGCAGGGAAATGCAAACAGCACAGGGGCTGGAGCCACAGAATCCCACTTGGAATCTCAGCCTTGTCAATCAGTGCATGGGACTGGATGAGTAACTATCTGTGTGAACACAATTTTGAAAAACTAGAAAGTGGGTATTTGAAGATCTCCTTTTAGTCTTACCTCGTAGACTTTGTTAGGACCTCAGATGAAATAAGGCACATGAATGTGTGAAGCAAAGTGTGAAGCACTCTAAAATTGAACTTGCTTTGTTCTCAGCCATACATCCAACCAAGCTGGGGCCTACACAGCTCGGCTGCTTCTCGTGAACGTTTCCTATGCCTTCTGTCTGGAAGGATGCCACTGCCCAGGGCCCCAGAAACTTCTCCGTGAAATGAGTGATTAAAAGGGTCCAGTGATTTGCTTGGCCGGCTGCATGCAGGATTGTATTTGGAAGGCATGGAAATCTAATCAGATTTTCTGACTCGTGAGACTGAGCAGCTCCAAATGCGATTTTTCAGAGTATCTCTCTGGAGCAGTTTATGGGCCAGTGGTGAGATGGTGTCAGCCTGAAGTCAGGAGCAGGTGGGGGTGGTCACGTGGGGCAGAGGAGTGAGCAATCAATAAAAAACTCAGGGAAGCAGAGGCCTTGTGGTGGGCTGCTGACTGCTTTTACAGTTTTCTGGGCTTTGTGACACTAATCTCTGAAAAGGGACTCATTTTGGAAGAATGGTCAGCCACCTACCCAATTAGTAAGATAAAGAGAATGGAATTTAAATCCTGGCTACACAGTAAGGGGATTCAAAATGCAATATACATTTCAGCAGGTAATGGAATTCATTCCAAAGCCTGGCGCTTCTTGCCACCTTAGTGAATGGAGAGCCCATTACCATCTCCAAGAAGGAAAGGGGTTGACACGTGTAAATTGCTTTGTCGGTTGACTGATTTGCAGATCAACTGCTCCAGAGTGATAGCAGGCTTCCCTCCATATTAGTCTATGTGTCGAAATAAATTTCCTAAGCGTGGCCTGAGCCCCCTGGATATTTTCAAGTCAGTGACTGCTGTCAGGTTCAAATTTATAGCACAGGAGAGACGACCTTCAAAGCCTACGTTTTCTGTTTCTACCCTTTCTGACTTTTAAGAATAAAAGTCTCCTTCAGAGGCATAGCTGTGTCTGGGCTGGGATGACAAGACCGCTCATTTGACAATAGTCCATGTTTATAGCGCTGGAAGTGTCTGTGCCCATTCTGTTTTGGTACATCCCTCTTTTAAAATCATGTCATTTAGAGGTTGGGAGCTCTACTGAGGTATTGAGGAAACACTGTTGATTGGTCATAAAAGAAGAAAGTCAAATAGTGTGGGAAGCCTTTGACTCCAACTAAGCCCTGGCCCCTGTGGTAATGACAGTCACTTAGCACTCATTGGTTCAGTGCTCTGGGGCTGTGCACAATGTTTTCTGTAAAAGAAAGGAAACTTTTTTTATATTGATGCGGATGCTGATCTTTGATAGTTCTTTGTCAGTAGCAGCTGCTGTGTGTCCTATATTTTGTCTGTGTCTAGCTTAATCATAGCAGCACCTTGGCAGAGTGAAAAGAACACTGCCTAGGGAGTCAGAAGACTAGGCACTGGTCCTATTCCTGCCCATGGTCAATGTGTGACTTCAGTAAAGTCATCTGCACCACAACCTCTACCCAAGATTTGGGCCCACCTTTTGGCTTTAGTACTAAAAACATCTTTGGGGCTTCCCTGGTGGTCCAGTGGTTAAGACATTGCGTTTCCAATGCAGGGAGCATGGATTCGATCCCTGGTGGGAAAACTAAGGTCGTACATTGTGTATGGCCAAAAGAATAAAGACCTTTCTTTCCCCAGACTCCATGCCCAGTATCAGTACATCCCTTATTCCTTTATGGCATCATCAGTTGCTGTGAACTGATTTATGCTGTTTCTTCCTCTCCTCTGACTTGTATATCCATCCATTAACAAATTTCCTTATTAACTAGAATGAACAAAGTGACATACTAACCAACGTGTGGACAGAGCTCTCATTTAGACATCAATCTTGTCTTCAAGGAACTTACAGACATAATTTTGTTGTTTAATTGTTCAGTCATGTCTGACTCTGTGACCCCATGGAATGCAGCACACCAGGCTTCCCTGTCCTTCACCATCTCCCAGAGTTTGCTCAAACTCATGTTCATTGAGTTGGTGATACCGTCCAACCATCTCATGCTTTGTCATCCCCTTCTCCTGCTGCATTCAGTCGTTCCAGCATCAGTCTTTTCTAAGCTTTGGCTTTTCACATCGTGTGGCCAAAGTATTAGAGCTTCAGCTTCAGCATCAGTCCTTCCAATGAATATTCAGGATTGATTTCTTTAGGATTGACTGCTTTGATCTCCTTGCTGTCCAAGGGACCCTTAAGAGTTTTCTCTAGCACCACAGTTCGAAGGCATCAATTTTTCGGTGCTCAGCTTTTCTCATTGTCCAGCTCTCACATCTGTAAATGACTACTGTAAAACCATAGCTTTGACTATACAGACATTTATTGGCAAAGTAATGTCTCTGCTTTTTAATATGCTGTCTAGATTTGTCATATCTTTTCTTCCAAGGAGCAAGCCTACAAATTACATTCTGCTCTTTCCTGTAGCTATAAATGCCTGTGTTTAAGAGACTAAGCCTTTATTTAAGAGAATATAACTCTTTCCTGTAGTTTTAAATAGCCGTATAAGAGAAGTTCACATGTAGTGCCATTAGCACACAAAGATAAAAAACATAATTCCAAGAGGCAGTATCAGGGGTAACTTCTGGGAGGATGTTGCAATTGCATCAGGCTAAGGTATGAGCAATTATTATTAGAAACCTTATACATGAGCTGATACACCATGAATTGCTGGATGAGTCCATTGTCTTTTCCCATGCCCTCTACTAGGGTGGCAGCTGAGGAAAGAAGCACAGATCACAGATGTGGAAAAAGGATCATCAGATGCAGATGCTGGGAAAGCATTCACTATCATAGACTGTTTTACTCACACAGTTTCATCCTTTTTAGTTGCACAGGGCTATCCTCATAGACCATCAATGGGGATAGCCTCCAGACCACTGAGTTATTATTATAAATCAGACACATGTTATTTTTTTCCACATAGTACTTTAAAAAGAACAGAATGAGGGTAGGAGCTGGAAAAATTGAATGAGTAAATATCCACAGTCAGGCATCCTAGAAGAGAAATGAACATAAACTTGCAAAAGTAGGAAAAAAGGAATTTTCAAAGCTGTACCCTTAGTATAATGGTAAAAGTTTACCAAATGAATTTCAAGACACATGGGGGGAAAAGCCTCTTCTGACTTTAACAGAGGAATCATGTTGAGCCTTTAAACCAATTTGTATAGAATGGCCATCTTGGAAATATCTAGTTTTCCAACCTATAAATTTGGTATGTCTCTCCATTTACCTAGATCTTCTTTAACTATGGTTGACAACTTTTTGTAAATTTTTAAAAAATAATTTTATATTGTAGTTGATTAACAAAGATGTGCTACAGAAAAGTGATTCAGTTACACATACACATGTATCTATTCTTTTCCAAATTCTTTTCCCATTTAGGTTATTACCGAGTACTGAGCACAGTTCTCTGTGCTATACACTAGGTCTTATTGGTTATCTATTTTAAATATACCAGTGTGTGTAAGTCAATCCCAAACTCCCAATCTCTTTCTCCCATGAACCTTTTCAACCTGGGAACCGTAAATTCATTTTCTAAATCTGTGAGTCTGTTTCTCTTTTGTAAATAAGTTCAATTGTATCATTTTGTTTAGATTCCACATATAAATGATATTATATGATATTGCCTTTTTTCTGTCTTTCTTCACTGGGTTTGGTAATCTCTACATCCATTCATGTAGCTGCAAATGGCATTACTCTATTCTTGTTTGTGGCAGAGTAATATTCCATTGTATATATATACAACTTCTTTACTCATTTATCTGTTGATGGACACTTAGTTTGCTTCCATGTGTTAGCTATCATAAATACCACTGCAATGAACACGGATGCATGTATTCTTTAGAACTATGTTTCTCTCTCTGAATATATGCCCAGGAGTGGGACTGCAGGATCATATTATAGTTCTACTTTCAGTTTTTAAAGGAATCTCCATACTGTTTTCCATAGAGGCTGCACCAATTTACATTTCCACCAATAGTAGGGGGATACCCTTTTCTCCACACCCTCTCCAGCATTCACTGTCTGTAGACTTTTTGATGATGGCCATTCTGACTGGTGTGAGGTGAAATCTCATTGTAGTTTTGATTTGCATTTCTCTAATAACTGCGGTGTTGAGCATCTTTTCTTGCTCACCTATATGTCTTCTTTGGAGAAATGTCTACCTAGCTCTTCTCATTTTTTGATTTGGTTTGTTTGTTTGATATTCAGCCTGATGGACTATTTGTAAATTTTGGAGATTAATCCATTGTCTGTCACATCATTTGCAAATATTTTCTCCCATTCTGGGGTTGTATTTTTGTTTTGTGTCTGGCTTTCTTTGCTTTGCAAAAAGGTTTTTGAGTTTAACTGGGTCTCATTTGTATATTTTTGTTTGCTTCCAGTACTCAAAAAGACAGATCAAAAAAAAGATATTGCTGTGAATTATATTGAAGAGAGTTGAGCTTGTTTTCCACAGAGTTTTACAGTATCCAGTTTTGGTCTCTAATCCATTTTGAGTTCACTTTTGTGTATGGGGTTAAATAATATTTTAAGTTCATTTTTTTACATGCAGATGTCAAGTTTTCCCAGGACCATTTATTAAAGACTATCTTTTCTCCATTGTATAGTCTTTTGTTTCTCCATTAGAAATAATTGTTATAGTGAAAAAATTGTTCTGTGAAAGAAAAATGCAGTTAATAATCTGATAGGTATTGCAATGACCCTGTAGATTGCCTTGGGTAGTATATTCATTTTGACAATATTGATTCTTCTGATCCAAGAACATGGTATATCTTTCCATCTTTCCATGGTGTTTCTTCCATCTTCATTTCTTTCATCAGTATTTTATAGTTTTTGGAATACAGGTCTTTGGCTCTTTAGGTAGGTTTATTCCTAGGTGTTTTATTTCTTTTTGATGTAATGGTAAATGAAATTGTTTCTTTATCTTTCTGTTCTTTTGTTGCTAATGTATAGAAATGTTCATTTTCTGTGTATTGACTTTGTATCCTGCAACTTTATCAAACTCATTGATGAGCTCTAGTGTTTTCTCATAGCATCTTTAGGATGTTCTATGTATAATATCATGTCATTTGCAAACAAGGATGATTTTACTTGTTTTCTAATCTGGATTCCTTTTACTTATTTTTCTTTTCTAATTGCCATGAGTAGGCCTTCCAAAAACTATGTTGAATAAAAGTGGAGAGAGTGGACATCCTTGTATTGTTTTTGATCTTAGAGGAAATGTTTTCAGCTTTTCACTGTTGAATATTATGTTAGCAGTAGGTTTCTCATATATGGCCCTTATTATGTTGACGTACAGAGAAGGCAATGGCAACCCACTCCAGTACTCTTGCCTGGAAAATCCCATGGATGGAGGAACCTGGTAGGCTGCAATCCATGGGGTCGCTAAGAGTCGGACACGACTGAGTGACTTCACTTTCAATTTTCACATTGCTGCATTGGAGAAGGAAATGGCAATCCACTCCAGTGTTCTTGCCTTTAGAATCCCAGGGACGGGGGAGCCTGGTGGGCTGCCATCTATGGAGTCTCACAGGATCGGACATGACTGAAGTGACTTGGCAGCAGCAGCATGTTAAGGTAGTTACCTCTCTGCCGACTTTCTGGAGAGTTTTTTATCATAAATGGATGCTGATTTTTGTTAAAAGGATTTTCTGCATCTATTGAGATATCATATGGTATTTATTCTTCAATTTATTGATATGGTATATCATACTGATTGATTTACAGGTATTAAAAAAATATCCTTGTATCCCTGGAATAAATCCCACTTGATCATGGTATATGATCATTTTAAAATATTGTTGGACTTGGATTGCTAGTATTTTGTTGAGAATTTTTGTGTCTATATTCATCAGTGATACTGGCTTATAATTTTCTCTTTTTATGCTGTCTTTGTTTAGTTTTGGAATCAGGATGGCAGAGGCCTCACAGAATAACTTTGGGGAGTGTTCCTGCCTTTGAAATTTTTTGGAAAATTTTCAGAAGGATAGGTATTTAATTTTTCTCTAAATGATTAATAGAATTTGCCTGTGAAACCATCTGTCTTGGAGTTTTGTTTGGGGCATTTTTAAATCACCATTTTAATTTCAGTACTTATAATTGGTTTGTTCATATTTTTTATTTCTTGTGGGTCCAGTCTTAGAAGTTTATACATTTCTAAGAATTTGTTTCTTCTAGATTGTCTATATTTTGGGGCATAGAGTTACTTGTAGTAGTCTCTTACGATCTTTTGCATTTCTGTGGTGTCTGTTGTAACTTCTTTTTCATTTCTAATTTTATTGATTTGAGCCCTCTTCCTCTTTTTCCTGATGAGCCTGATTTAAAAAGTTTATCAATTTTATTTATTTTTTCCAAGAACGAGCTTTCAGTTTCATTGGTCTTTTCCAGTGTTTTCTTCATCTCTATATTTCATCTATTTCTGCTCTTATCTTTATGATTTCTTTCCATCTACTAACTTTGGGTTTTGTTTGTTTTTCTCTAGTTGTTTTGGTGTAAGATTAGGTTGTTAGAGATTTTTCTTTTCCCTGAGATAACACTGTATCAGTATAAACTTCCCTGTTAGAACTGCTTCTGCTGAGTCCCATAGGTTTTGGATCATTGTGCGTTGGTTTTCATTTGTCTCTAGGTTTTTTTTTTTTCTTTTCTTTTCTTTTGAATTTCTCCAGTGATCCATTGGTGTTTGCTAGCGTATTGTTTAGCCTCCACATATTTGTGTTTTTCACAGTTTTTTTTTTCTTATTGTTTATTTAAGTTGAGAATTGTTTTATTCAGCAGACTTTTTGAGGGCTCAAGACCAGGAGACAGCCTGTCAGATAGCTCTGAGGTACTGTTTTGAAGGATATACACGAATTTTGCAACAAAAGCAGGTAGTCAGAACACCAAAAGGTTACTATTAGAGAAAACCAATCATCTCACATGAATGAATTTAGCTTTTTTCTTGTAGCAGAAGAAGCAAGAATCTGGGCTCAATGAAATCATTCCTTTGCTATGCACCTTAGCTATCCAATGCCAGTATCTTGTTCTTTTTCATCCTGAATCCCCTCAGGATGCACCACTGGGAGTGTTGCAGTGGACGAAGGCTTGGCAATAGTCAGCCCATTGGTCTCTATACTGGAGTCCCTCCAGGTTCACCAACCAGGCCACAGGATTGGCTGATGGCTAGACAGCTGCAGCATCCTTTGTTGATAGGGCAGCAAATTGTTCATTCTCAGCTGTAAAGGACATTGAGCCTCAGTTTGTTCCAAGCCACCTTTCTCCCGGTGGTTCCTCTGCCCATTAAGAGGGTCAGTGGGCCTGTGGCCCTGGGTCTGGAAAAGTAAAAAGCAATCAAATTTTTGAGAAAATAATACATAGGAGACTCTTCATGACCTTGAGGTGAGCAGGTAGCAAAGAATTCTTAAACAGGACTCAAATAGGACTAATCATAATAAAAAATAAGTTGAACTTAATTAATATTTGGCTATAAGCTTTTAAAAATTATCTTTCTGTTTATAAAAAAATGAAAATTGCTCTTTAAAAAGGACATTGAAAATCAGATGGTAATGGTGTATTTTCTATCACAGCACACCCCACTCATACGCCTCTACCCTCTCTCCTTCCCCATTGATTGCCCAGAAAAAAATTTTTCTACAACAACCATACTTGTCGTTGACAGGATAACTGATTTGGTGATATTTTGTAAGCAAAAGAATATTCACATTTAGAAAAATAATTAGATTACACTTTCCTTGATGCCATGGACTAGCTTAGACTTATCCCGGTAATTAATCTGACTTGATCATCAGTAACAGTCATAACAGACTTAATCTGCAAGACTGCAGAGAGAAATAAGACTCAATGAGAAATCAAAGTGAGTAGCACTAGAGTCTTAGAAGGGCCTGGAATCTAACTTAAAACAGCTCCCAAACCAATTAGTGTTATGTATGGTCATAGTTTAGAAGAGGTAAGGTAACTGGGAATAGAAGCAGCAGGATGAAACCTACTGGCAGAAAATCACATTTTCTCATAATGTACAAAAAAGAAGTGGGATCACACAATCACAAGATCAAGAATTAGAGAAAGGCATTTAAGAGCAGAGAAAATGGCAATCATATGGCCTGAATGATGGAATACTCAATGTCCTGCATTATGAGGGGGAAAACAGTATGAGTTATGATCTGAAAGTAATCAATGGTAATAGGAGAGATTAAAGGAGCAAATTGAATTGCTGGCTTAGAAAGGGTTTTGTAAAAACATACTAATGTATTCAGATGTCGTTCTGTAGGTAAAGCTTTTTGAGTAGGCAATTAACACTTCTAATTTTCAGAATTTGATAACTCTAAAAATGCAAATAAAATATAAAATAAGTGGATACTGAATTTGGAGACTTTCTTTAATTGGCAAAAAGTACATGCTCATTGTAAATAATCAAACAAGATGCTGATGTATTAAGAAAAGGGGAACACATGTACACCCGTGGTGGATTCATGTTGATATATGGCAAAACCAATGCAATACTGTAATTAGCCTCCAATTAAAATAAATAAACTTATATTAAAAAAAGAAAAGAAAGGGAATATTACCCACCATTCTCCCCTAACCCCAAGCAGTTCTTCTTGGATGTGTTGCTAGTCACTCAGTCATGTCCTACTCTTTGTGACCCCATGGACTATAATCCACCAGGCTCCTCTGTCCATTGGCATTCTCCAGGCAAGAACACTGGAGTGGGTTGACATGCCCTTCTCTAAGGGATATTCCCAACCCAGAGATAGGACATTTCAGGTGACTTCTTTACCATCTGAGACACCTAACCAGTGTTAACAGTTTGGTATTTATCATGTTATACTTTTATCTACAAATAAACATAGAAAAACATATGCATGTCTACACATATAATTTTACAAAAATAGGATAATTCTACAGGCATTGCTCCTGAATTTTTTTTCCTAATTTCAAAAGTTATTACTTTATAGTAATTATAAAGAGTGATAATGTAAAAAAAAAGTTACCATATGTGCCTGGTCTCTTTTAACAATTTTATTGGCAGTATTTCATTTAACCCTCATTATAATCATGTGGTACTATAATTTTCTCTATTTAAAGATAGGAAAGTTGAAAGTCAGAGAGGTTAAGAACTCTCCTAAGGTCAGATCACCCATCTGTGTTAAGACCAATGTCAATGAGTGTATTGCATATATTTTATTCTAAGAGTTTTATAATTTCCAGTCTTACATTTAGTAAGACTTACACTTTGAGTGTAAACTCTTACACTTTGAGTTTATTTTTGTATGTGGAGTGAGAAAAGGTTCTAGTTTCATGCTTTTACATGTAGCTGAGCATATTTCCCAACAGCACTTAAATTGAAGACACTGTCTTTTCCCTATTGTATATTCATGCTCCCTTCGTAATAGAGTAATTGGCCAAATGTCAGATTCTTTCTGGGTTCTGTTCTGTTCCATTGATCTGTGTGTCTCTTTGTGCCATTTCATACTGTTATAATAACTGTAGTTCTGTAGTATAGTCTGAGGTCAGGGAGTGTAATACCTCTATCTTTGATCTTTTTTCTCAAGATTGCTTTGACTATTCAGGATCTTTTGTGCTCCTACACAAAGGTTAATATTATTTGTTCTAATTCTGTGAAAAATGTCAAGAGTATTTTGATAGGGACTCCATTAAATCTATAAATAGTAAGGATAGTTTTTTAGCTTTATTTATTGTTTAATCAGTGGAAAATTGCTTTACAATTTTGTGTTGGTTTCTGCAGTAAAACTGTGTGAATCAGTTGTAACTAAGTGTGTGTGTGTGTGTCCCTTCTCTCCCTCCTGTCCCAGGATATTTTAATAATAATAATTCTTCCAGTCCATGAAAACAGAATATCTTTCCATTTATTTGTGTCATCTTCAATTTATTTTGCAGTGTCTTACAGTTTTTTGAGTATTCCTACATATACTCTTTTTATTTGATCATAATCAAATACTTTTGATTTGATTATAAATGAAATTGTTTTCTTTCTGATAGTTCATTATTACTGTATAGAAAAGTAACAGATTTCTATCTATTGTATCCTGAAACCTAGCTGAGTTTATTCCAAAGTTTTTTTTGGTGGAGAACTTAGGGTTTTCTAAACATAGCATCATGTCATCTGCAGAGAGGACAATTTTACTTCTTCCCTTCCAATCTGTATGCCTTTTATTTCTTTTACTTCCCTAGTT
This sequence comes from Madoqua kirkii, assembly GCA_006408675.1. NCBI lineage: Eukaryota > Metazoa > Chordata > Mammalia > Artiodactyla > Bovidae > Madoqua > Madoqua kirkii. Next base: position 47,376 of record SJYC01063293.1, read on the forward strand.
GCTGTGACTAGGACTTACAATATTATGTTAAATAGAAGTGATGGTAATGGTCATCTTTGTCTCATTGCTGAATTTAGAGCAAAGGCTTTTCAGCATTTCATCACTGAGTATGATGTTAGCTGTGGGTTTGTTTTAAAAAGATTTAATATGTTGAGATATGGTCCCTCTATATGCACTTTGGTGAGAATTTTTAGCATGGATTGATGTTGAATTTTGTCAAATGCTTTTTCTCATACATTGAGGAAATTATGTGTTTTTATTCTTCCTTTTGTTAATAATAGTGTATGTTGCATATGTTAAAACATCCTTGTGGACCTGGAATAAATCTCACTTGATCATGGTATAGGATCCTATTTATACATTGTCGAATTCTGTTTGCTAACATTTTGCCGAGGATTGTTGTGTCTGTGTTCATCCAGGATTATTGTTATTCAGTCCCCTCAGTCATCTCCAACTTTTGCAACTCCATGGCCTGCAGGACACCAGGCTTCCCTGTCCTTCACCAACTCCCAGAATTTGCTAAACTCATGTCCATTGAGTCAGTGATGCCATGAAACCATCTCATCCTCTGTTGTCTCCTTCTCCTCCTGCCTTCAAGCTTTCCCAGCATCAGGGTCTTTTCCAATGATCTGGATCTTGGTATCATGTGGCCAAAGTACTGGAGCTTCATCTTTACCATCAGTCCTTCCAATGAATATTCAATGCTGATCTCTTTTAGGATTGACTGGTTTGATCTCCCTGCTGTCCAAGGGACTCTCAAGTGTCTTCTCCAGCATCACTCTTCGAAGGCATCAATTCTTTGGGGGGTTCAGCCTTCTTTATGGTCCAACTCTCACATCCATATGAGACTAATGGAAAAATCATAGCTTTGACTATACAGACCTTTGTCAACAAAATAATGTCTTGGTTTTTAATATGCTGTCTAGGTTGATCATAGCTTTTCTTCCAAGGAGCAAGCATCTTTTAATCTCATGGCTGCAGTCACCATCTTCAGATGGTGAAAATAAAGAAAATGAAGTCTGTCACTGTTTCCATTGTTTCCCTATCTGTTTCTCATGAAGTAATGGGACCGGATGCCATGATCTTGATTTCTGAATGTTGAGTTTTAAGCCAGCTCTTTCACTCTTCTGTTTCACCTGCATTAAGAGACTCTAGTTCCTCTTCAATTTCTGCCAGTAGGGTACTGTCATTTGCATATCTGAGGTTATTGATATTTCTCTCAGCATCTTGACTTCAGCTTGTGCTTCATGCAGCCTGGCATTTCGCATGATGCATTCTGCATATAAGTCAAATTAGCAGGGTAACAATATACAGCCTTGACATACTCCTTTCCCCATTTGGAACCAGTCTGTTGTTGCATGGTTCTAACTGTTGCTTCTTGACCTGCATACAAAATTTCTCAGGAGGCAGGTAAGGTGGTAGAAAAGGTATGCCCATTTCTTTCAGAATTTTTCACATTCTGCTGTGATCCACACAGTCAAAGGCTTTAGCATAGTTAGTGAAGCAGATGTTTTTCTGGAATTCTCTTGCTTGTTCTATGATCCCACAGATGTTGGCAATTTGATCGCTGGTTCCTCTGCCTCTTCTAAATCCAGCTTGTACATCTAAAAGTTCTTGGTTCACATACTATTGAAACCTAGCTTGAAGGATTTTGAGCATGACTTTGCTAGTGTATCAAATGAGTGCAATGGTGTGGCAGTTTGAACATGCTTTGGCATTATCTTTCTTTGGGATTGGAATGAAAACTGACCTTTTCCAGTCCTGTGGCCACTGCTGAGTTTTCCAAATTTGCTGGCGTATTGAGCATACCACTTTCACAGCATCATCTTTCAGGATTTGAAAGAGCCCAACTGGAATTCCATCACCTCCAATAGCTTTGTTCATAGTGATGCTTCTTAAGGCCCACTTGACTTTGCACTCCAGGATGTCTGAATGATCACACCATCATGATTATCTGGGTCATGAAGATCTTTCTTGTCTAGTTCTTCTGTGTATTCTTGCCACCTCTTAATATCTTCTGCTTCTATTAGGTCCATACCATTTCTGTTCTTTATTGTGCCCATCTTTGCATGAAATATTCCCTTGGTATCTATAATTTTCTTGAGATCTCTAGGCTTTCCCATTCTGTTGTTTTCCTCTATATTTCTGCATTGTTCTCTTAAAAGGTTTTCTTATATCTCCTTGCTATTCTATGGAACTCTGCATTCAGATGGGTATATCTTTCCTTTTCTTCTTTGCCTTTTGCTTGTCTCCTTTCTTAACTATTTGTAAGGCTTTGTCAGAGAACCATTTTGCCTTTTTGCATTTCTTTTTCTTGGGATGGTCTTGATCACTACCTCCTATATAATGTTACAAACCTCTGTGTCCAGTTCTTCAGGCATTCTATCATATCTAATCCCTTGAATCTATTTGTCACTTCCACTGTATAATCATAAGAGATTTGATTTAGGCCATACCTGAATGGCCTAGTGGTTTTCCATACTTTCTTCACATCTAAGTCTGAATTTTGCAATAAATAGTTATAATCTGAGCCACAGTCAGCTCTCAGTCTTGTTTGCTGACTATATAGAGCTTCATCTTTGGCTGCAAAGAATATAATCAATATGATTTCAATACTGACCATCTGATGACATCCATGTATAGAGTCATCTCTTGTGTTGCTGGAAGAGGGTGTTTGCTATAATCAGTGTGTTCTCTTGGCAGAACCTTTGGCAAGGATATTGACCTATTTTTTTTGTTTGTTTGTTTATAGTGTGTTGGTCTGGTTTTGATATTAGAGTAATAATGCTGGCCTTGTAGAATGAGTTTGGACTAATTTCCTCCTCTTTAATTTCTTGGAATGGTTCATGAAGGATAGGTATTGACTCTTTAAATGTTTGCTAGAATTCCATTGTGAAGCCATCTGATCCTGCACTTTCATTTGTTGTGATTTTTTAAATTACTGATCCAATTTAAATGCTACTAATTTGTCTGTTGACATTTCTATTTCTTTATGATTCAGTCTTAGAAAACTATATGTTTCTAGGATTTATCTATTTCTTCTAGACTGTCCAACATGTTGGTGTGTAACTGCTCACAGCTCTCTGTTATGATTGCTAATATATTTGTTATATTGGATATAACTTCAACTGTTTAATTTCTCGGAGAAGGCAATGGCACCCGACTCCAGTACTCTTGCCTGGAAAATCCCATGGACGGAGGAGCCTGGAAGGCTGCAGTCCATGGAGTTGCTGAGGGTCAGACACGACTGAGCAACTTCACTTCCACTTGTCACTTTCATGCATTGGAGAAGGAAATGGCAACCCACTCCAGTGTTCTTGCCTGGAGAATCCCAGGGATGGGGAAGCCTGGTGGGCTGTTGTCTATGAGGTCGCACAGAGTCGGACACGACTGAAGTGACTTAGCAGTAGCAGTTTAATTTCTATTTTTGTTTGAGACTTCTCTTTTTTTCTCTTAATGAGTCTAACTAAAGGTCTATCAATATTATTTACCTTTTCCAAGACCAGTTGTTACTTCTGTTGACCTTTTACCTTTTTTTTTCCTTTTGGGGGCGGAAAAGCATCTTAGTTTTATTTCCTCTCTGATCTTTATTATTTCCTTCCTTCTGCTGACTTTGGGCTTTGTTTGGTCTCCTTTTTCTCTTAATTCCTTTAAATGGAAAGTTGGCTTATTAAATTGTGATTTGTCTTGTTTCTTGAGGTAGCCCTATGTCACTATAAACTTATGTCTTAGAACTACATTTGCTGAGTTCTGTAGATTTGGGGAAATTTTGTTTCTATTTTCATTTGTCTCCAGGTATCTGATTTCCTCTTTGATTCATTTCTTCAGTGACCCATTGTTTTTTTAGTGGCATGTTGTTTTAGTCTCCACATGTTTTGGGTTCTTTCCCTATTTTTCTTCCTGTAATTGATATCTAGTTTCATATCATTATGGTCAACAGAGATGTTTAATATAACTTCAATCTTCTTAAATTTATTAAGACTTGATTTCTGGCCTAGCATGTGCTCTGTCCTAGAGAAATTTCTATGTGCACTTGAAAAGAATGTATGTTCTACTGATTTGGGGTGTATTGTATAGATATCTATTAAGTCTATCTGGTCTGGTATGTTTTTGAAGGCCACTGTTTCTTTATTGATTTTCTGTCTGGAATATCTATCTATTGATGTAAAAGTCCTGTACTACTAATGCGTTACTGTCAATTTCTCCCATTATGTAAGTTCACATTTGCTTTATATATTTAGGCTCTTATATCAGGTGTATAGGTTCACAAAAGTTTCTTCTTGGACCGACTCCTTTATCATTATATAAAGATCTTCTTTGTCTTTGTTATAGGCTTTGTTTTAAAGTCCGTTGTGTCTGACATAAATATTGCTACCTCAGGTTTCTTTTTATTTCCATTTACATGGAATACCTTTTTACATCTCTTCACTTCCAGTTTGTGTGTCTTTAGCTGTGAAGTGAGCCCTACAGACAACACACAGCTGGGTGTCACTTTTTATCCATTCATGCACCCTACACTTTTTGATTGGAGCATTTATTCCACTGACATTTGAAGTGATTATTCATAGTTATGTGATTTTGCTATTTTGTTACTTATTTTCCCACTGTTTTTTGTGGTTCTTCTCTGTTCTGCTTTTAGCCTCTTCCCTATGGATTGATGGTTTTCTTTAGCTTTGTATTTGGGTTCCTATCTCAGTGTTTGCTGCGTGTGTGTTTGTGTGTGCATCTATTGTAGGTTTTGAAAGGTAGTGACAAAAAGGTTTATATATATATCAACCTGTTAATAGCTGCTTGCTTTAAATAAGTTCAAACACAATCTAAAAGCATTACATCTTTACCATATTGTACGTTTTAGCATTATATTTTACACCTTTACAGCTATCCCTTAAGTGTTTACTGTAGTTATATTTGATTTTACAATATTTTGTGTTTTAACCCTTATAATAGCTTAACTGCCTTTACTATATATTTACTGCCTTTACTATATATTTACCTTTACCAATGAGAAAACTGTCCTTCATATATTTTCTTACAGCCTGTTACAGCCTTTTCCTTTTTGGTTCAAGAAGACCTTTTCCATTTCCTGTAAGGCCTAAAAGTGGCGATGAACTCTTACTTTTTGCTTGTCTGGGAAACTCTTAATCTTTCATTTCTGATTGAAAACCATGCTGAGCAGAGTATCTCAGTTGCAGATTTTTTTTTCCTTTCATCACTTTAAATGTATCATGCCACTCCCTGCAAAGTGTCTGCTGAAAAATCAGCCGACAGTCTTATGTTGGTTCCCCTGTATGTAGCTCTTTGCTTTTTCTTACCACCTTTAAAATTCTCTTTAACTTTTGCCCTTCAATTATGCTATGTCTTGGTGTGGGTCTCTTTAGGTTAACCTTGTTTGAGAGTCTCTATGCTTCCTGAACCAGGATACCTATTTTCTCCTTCAGGCTAGGGAAGTTTTCAGCTGTAATTTCCTCAAATACATTTTCCACCCCTTTCTTTTCTTCTTCTGTGAGCCCTATAATACAGATGTTAGGATGATCAATGTTGTTCCCAGAATCCCTTAAACTGTCTTTTTTCTCCCTCTTCTATTTGGGTGATTTCTGCTATTTTGTTTTTCAAGTTGTTCATGCATTCTTCCATGTCATGTAATCTGCTGTGAAGTCTTTCTAGTATATTTTTCATTTTAATTCTTTTATTCTTCTGCTCTGACTGCTTATTGTTTCAAGTTAAGTTTCCCAGTTCTTTAAGTTCTCATTGTGTGGTTCTATTCATTTCCTGAGCTCACTGTATATTTTTATGCCTATCGAACTCTTTATTAGGTAAATTCAGTTCAGTTCAATTGCTCAGTCATGTCTGACTCTTTGCGACCCCATGGACTGCAGCACGCCAGGCCTCCCTGTCCATCACCAATTAAATAATCTCTAATTCATTCGGTTTTATCTCTCATTTTATGATGGCTTTCCTGTGGAAGATATCTGTCTGCTTCTCATGTTGGACTTTGTCTCTCTGATATAAGGTAAAAAAACTGTTACCTATCCTGATCCTGAAGATGTGTCCTTGTATGGGAGTATCCCTATGAAATCTTGTGAGCCTAGTGGTTTTTAGTGGGAAAGCTGCACCAGAAGTGAGCATGGGCTGTATTTCACTGCTGGGGGTGTGCTGATGACTGCCACCTTGGTGGGAGTGGTGCATGGCTGAGATCAGAGGGGCTAGCACAGGAGCCTGGTGTGAGCCAGGGGTGTCTGATGGTGCCCACTGCCTGTTGGGGGGTGAGGTCAGGGCCCGAGGGGTTGGAACAGGAGCCATGAGGGAGTCTGGCTTCTCCATAGGGTGGTGGTGGGGAAGGTCTCAGACTTGACTGAGGATGGGGCTGGAGATAAGCCATCTCTGCTTCTCCCCTAGTAGTGATGTCTCTGCCTTGATTAGGGGTGGGATTGGGACCTAAGGTATGAGAACAGCAGTTCCCAGTAAGGTATGTTTCTCCTCGGTGTGTGTGGTGACCTGGGTTGGATCCTTGGGTCAGGAAGATCCCCTGGAGGAAGGCACAGCCACCCACTTGAGTATTCTTGCCTGGAGAATCCCATGGACAGAGGAGCCTGGCATATTACGTAAAGTCCACAGGATTGCAAAGAGCTGGACACGACTGAGCAGCTAACACCTTCACTTTTCAGTGCCTGTGGTGGCAGTCCCTACCCTGGTCAGGAGCGGTGCCACAGCAGGAGGGGCCAGAACAGGACTGAGCCTGGTGTAGCCTGCAGGGTGCTGGGGGTTCTGGCAGGCCCACCAGAAGAGTCAGGCAGTTTTCAATCTGCTGCCTTTGTTCCAGGACTGGGAGCAACAAGTGTATGTGTGCTCTCTTAGGAGCAGTCTTGGTTCCTACATCCCTTTGGTAAGCCCCAAGGAGGCTCCTTCCCAGGGCTGGGATGCCCCATACGGCGCTTGAATCTCTTGCCTTTTAGGCAGGATATGAGAGTCTATGGTAACCCCCTCCTCTTCTAGGTCTCCCACCAGGGGTATTTTTCCTAGATCACTTCTCCCCTCCTGCCATACTCCATATGGTTCTTTCTTTACAATCTTGGTTGTAGAAGAGCTGTTCTGCCAGTCATCAGGTTGTTCTCAGAGAAAGATGCTCTACAAGTAGTTGTAGTTTTGATGTGTTCATGGTGGAGAGGAGTTGTGTTGGTAAGCTCTGGATTCCCTAGTCCACCACCTTGATCCTGCTTCAGTTTCCAATCATCTCTCTTATTTACATAGGGGAAGAAACTTGGAAGGTGCTTGGCTGTCTTCCTTGATCTGTTGCCTTGAGATCTGCACGTGTGCATATATACTACACATATGTACATTGCCCATGTGCTGCTCCTCCTGTAGAGGCTTTGGCTTTAACCTGAGCACATTAGTGCTGTTGAAACAGCCTGAAATGTTTGTGCTACTTGGCATGTGACTGGGTAGTAAAGGATCTGCCTGCAGTGCAGGAGACCTGGGTTCCATCCCTGGGTCAGGAAGATCCCCTGGAGAAGGGAATGGCAACCCACTCCAGTATTCTTGCCTGGAGAATCCCCATGGACAGAGGAGCCTGGTGGGCTACAGTCCACGGGTTGTATGAAGGGATTAGAAATTGCACTTTGTAATCAGAACCTAGGGTCCCTTCTCCTATCCAGCTTTATCAGGATTCTGCTAATATTCAGGGTCTAGTCTTGTACCTGTGTTTTTTCTCCACTGGTCCTGAACTTGATGTGGCAGGGGACCATCAATTATTGAACAAAACCAGAGTGGCATACTGAATTTGATGCTCATTCAGTGCAGGAGATGTCCAGTTAACCTTCTAGCAGAGGTGAAATTTGTTGGCCCATGAGGAGTAAGAACTATTCAGAAGAAATGCATGAAGAGAAAGCACATAAGGAGACATAATTGAGGGTCTAAAATTCCTGATTAAATTGTTTTGAATATATTTTCTGAGCTACTAGAAGACAGAAAAGCTCTAAGCCAATGCATGTTTTGAAATGTATATGCATTTATTAATCTATTATTATGCTAAACTGACAACTACTGAAATTTGTAGGTAATACAGTAATGGTTGATTGTTGTCATCTCTCTCCTGCACCATGGGACTTTCTTGGGGCTCAAGAAAAGACATTTTGCTGTGGCACTTAGGGAAGTAAAAGACAGGGCATTGGTGCAGGAATCTGAAAATAAATTGCTATGATCCTACAGCTATATTAAACTGTCTTAAGCAATATTCCCATTGGACCCCTGGATAAAATACTGGCTTTAAACAGTGCTCATGACTAGGTCCACAACCCTAAATTATGTCTGGGTTAGCCACTTGTTACAAAGGTAAGACGGATGCCTAGGAATAAACCATGCCATCTGAAGCCCTCCAGAAAGTGGACAGAGATGACGCGTGTTGACGGGGAGCTATGCTTCAGACTGAGACAAAAAATGTATTTGCTGGAGAGGTAGTGATTCTTGGTAGAACTTGGCCTGTGTTGATTCCCTGTTTCCCTTGGAACAAGAGAGACTCTTGAAGCTGTCCCAGTGGTGCAGAAATGATGGAGTTGACCTAAGCTAGAAATATTAATCTCATTCCTAGGTCCATCTCTGTAAATGGTAAATCAATAGCTTGTGATATATATATATATATATATCAAATATATCTTCTCACCAAGAATGAGGGTTTTAAAATTACATGATTTCTGCGAACACTTAAGAGTCAGAACTTTTAACCCAAGCACAATGAAAGGGTTTCTTATCAAATTAATAGTGCTTAAAAGAATATCTTTGTCATATTACAGGCTTACTTTTCTATGAGGCTCACTGAGCCTTTTATTTAGTTCCCCCAAATATTACATTTTTTCAAACACTTAAGTATTCTTAATTTGCTTAAAAGTGGAAAAAATATTGTGCTTACTTAGGAGTAAAGAGTTATGACTGTAGCTTTCAATATTTTAGGGTAAAAAAAAGTTGATTTTATTTGTAATGTAAACATATATTTATCTCATTGAATTTTGGCTTCCTAGCCTTTAAGATTCTTAAAATACATTCAAGGCTCTGAAGAATCTGGACCCAGCCTAATTCTTCACTCTCTCCTTTGACTAGATAACTTTAGCCATTTGCAATCCACAATACATCATACATATACCATACCTTTTACCGTCTCAGAGTCTATGAAAATGTGGTTCTTTTTGAGCCTACATCGAACTTTTCTATTCTTCCTCACAATACTTCCGTTACTTGTAGAGTACTCAGTTCAGTTCAGTTCAGTCACTCAGTCGTGTCCGACTCTTTGTGATCCCATGAATTGCAGCACGCCAGGCCTCCCTGTCCATCACCAACTCCCAGAGTTCACTCAGACTCACGTCCATCAAGTCAGTGATGCCATCCAGCCATCTCATCCTCGGTTGTCCCCTTCTCCTCCTGCCCCCAATCCTTCCCGGCATCAGAGCCCTTTCCAATGAGTCAACTCTTCTCATGAAGTGGTCAAAGTACTGGAGTTTCAGCTTCGGCATCAGTCCTTCCAAAGAAATCCCAGGGTTGAT
>SJYC01063294.1:0-10954 GCA_006408675.1 Madoqua kirkii
AAATGGCAACCCACTCCAGTATTCTTGCCTGGAAAATCCCCTGAACAGAGCCTGGTGGGCTACAGTCCATAGGGTTGTGAAGTGTCAGACATGACTGAGCATGTTCACACACAGCACAGCTGGCTGACTTCTTAAATCTCTTCTCACTCTTAGATAAGGTAAGGCAGTTCAAAATGATAATTCCCCTGTTTTCAAAGTAACAACTTCTAGTTTTGTTTTGTTTTTTAAGAAGCACTCCCTAATGGCTGAAATTGTTTCTTATCCTTATTACCTATATCTTTGAAGGAAAAAAAAAGTAATTGAGCATTTTGGCACATGATTCTCATGGTACTCATTTCCCTCTTCAAGACTTTTTTACTCTTTCCCCATAATTCTCTGAAGAAGTGAACATATTAGCAAGTAAAAACTACTGTAATTTTGTTTATTTAAAAAAAAATATGTTTGGGGAAGGGTTGCTCCAGTCTGATCTAAGAAGAAAAATAAAATTATAGTTGAAGTATCACATGACGTAAAACCTTTCTGGCAAATTTATTTTGGTTATAGCTCTTGCCTCATCAATTCAGCAAAATTCATTTTAGTTAAATTTTACAGTAAACAGAGCAAATGTATTACTAGTTTCTTATTTCACAAATCACAAAATTTCTTCATCTAATTGACAAAATAGTGAATATATAAAGAGCATTTTCATTGGAACAGGAGTAGAAGGTACTATTAGCTCTGCAAATAGGTATAATAGCAACAGAAGGCAAAGACAATAAAGACAACACAGAAGCAGTGTTCCTATTTTAAGTTTCACTTATTTTGAGAACCCATGGGATAAACTACAGCAGGTTTTGGGAGAGCAGAGCCATTAAAATTAGGAGATGGAAAAGATGAAATCAATGATGATGTAATCTAGACCCTTGATGACACAGGAGACTCCCTTAAAGATCTCTCCTGCATGCTGTCTGTTGTAATGCTTCAGGCCAAGAGAAATTCCAGAATCTGAATTGTGTGTTCATAAATCTCTGCTTTCTCTTTATTTTTATTTTACTTCATATCATAACTTCCTTGTTGTCCTTCGAAGAAAAAGAAAGGGGGCCTTGATAATCTAGCTTTAGTCCATTTTTTTCTTATAATAGTAACTGAAAACAAAAGCATGTTATTCTCTATTATAAAAAAATTTTGCAGATAAATTTCACAGCTAAACTCCAGCCTCTCAATAAAATAGTAGATCAAATTACAGATCTCTGAACTCAGTAAACTCTCAAGAGGAATTATGGTTTTTGTTTGTGTTTTCTGCCCCATTGGAATTCTTTGAAAATAAAAGATTGTACTACATTTAACTCTGGTTTGAAATATACAACATATTAAATCAAGCTTGTGAAAACTAATCTATTTTAATGTATTGGTTGCCCCAGTTGTAATACCACTACAATAATTTAAGGAATAAATTCCTTTAATAGCTAAAAATGGAATTTATGGTTTTTACCCTTAATCTAGCCTGATTGAATATGAGTAGAGGACATAAGATGGATTTGCACTATACATTTAAAACAATGGAAAATATTCTTGCAGGTTTTCATTTCGTTCATAAATAGCCAGTAAAACCTTTAACCATTAATTTTGAACAAAAGTTCCCCATTCAAAAAATGCTAGAAAATGAAAAACAAAATGAGGTTGATATATTTTGAGAAGTGTTAATGATAACAGTTAAATATTTTTGAAATATCAGGAGCTAAGTTTGGTTTATCACTTATAAAGCTAGTTATAACTGGCAGCATAATATCAATGAGTAGATACTTTAGTATCAACACAGACAAGATTATCAACCTGAGCTGCATGCTAAGCGCAATTAACTGAAAAACAAAAGTTCAACCAGAGTACACTGGTGTGATTTTAAGAGTTCTTTTCCAAAGTTTCAAATTACAGTCACGTAAGAGCAGTTATATGAAGTTAAGTTAGATAAGCAATTTTTTCTCATTTCAAAAGACTAAGAATGTTTCAATTTAAGGCAGAAAATTGTGTATTAATAAAATATAAAACTCTTTGCTGGAATATTTAGATGCTGTAGCTTCTGAAATATATCTGAGTACCAGTGGCCAAACCTATGAGGACACACAGGTTTTTTGTCTGTTTCCTTTTTACGAGTAATGGACATGTTTATTATTTTGATTGCAGTAGTTTTACAAGTATGAATGTCAAAACTATTCAAATGTTGCATTTTACCTGCATTCAGTTTATTTTATTATAATTTAATATCTCGATTAGGCTGGCTAAAAATGGAGTAATCTGAGAACTACCTGAAATTATTTTGATTCTTCTTGAGGAAACATAGGTTTTTGAAGAAATTGTCACTAAAGAATAGACAGCCAGGTGAAATTGTAACCATACAAATAAAGATCTGAATATATATATGACACAAATACAAGGACAGCCATTTCTCACAAGTACTTCCTCTCCAAAAAGAACTTTACTAAATAGGTTTTTTTTTTTAACTCAATCTACTAAAACACTAAATATTCCTTGGAATCCTATAACTTTGACTTGATTTCTGTCTTTACCAATTATTAATATGACTTTGTGTAAGCTTTAATATCTCATTTGATAGAAAATAATAATACTTTGCTGTTGCTGCTGCTGCTGCTAAGTCACTTCAGTCGTGCCCGACTCTGTGCATCCAATAGACGGCAGCCCACCAGGCTCCGCCTTCCCTGGGATTCTCTAGGCAAGAACACTGGAGTGGGTTGCCATTTCCTTCTCCAAATCATGAAAGTGAAAAGTGAAAGTGACATCGCTCAGTCGTGTCCGACTCCTAGCGACCCCATGGACTGCAGCCTTCCAGGCTCCACTGTCCATGGGATTTTCCAGGCAAGAGTACTGGAGTCGGGTGCCATTGCCTTCTCCGAATAATACCTTAGAGGTTATTTTAAAAATTAAATGTGAAAATTGCTGTAAAAGCATACCTGACACATGAGCAAAATAAATTTTACGTTGTTAAAAATAATCACTGTAATGAAGTCATCATTTCATGGACTATTTCTGTTTTTTCCATTCATCATTCAGCTCTAGTACAGGATGATGTAGCAAGCTGTGTAATATTTCCTTAGTAACGGTTAAATAGAAGCCTGATGTAGACTTGAAATAGTATCTTGGAAGAAGCTAAGGTAATTTGTATTTGTTACATTTTTATCTACACTTTAGTAATCCATCCAGTTTAAATTTGTAAAATCATTAAACACTTGTCTTGAATTTTTACTGAAATAACCAAGAAGCCCAAATGGTTTCTTAAATTTATAAAATAAGCAAGCGCCTACTTGAAATCACCTTATCTAGGAAGATGTGGAAGGCAATGAGATTATAATGACATTGGTCTCACATCTCTTTCCACCATAGCCTAAAACTACACCTCTTTAACACATAAAAACACTGCTGATAAACCCTACTAACATACAGATTTTTTTCGGTCTCTCTTCTCTTTGGAATTTCTCCTTGATGTCCTTAGGGGAAAAAAGCTAAGACAGTGCCATTTAACATAATTTTAATTTAATTTTATTTTCTCCAGCTTTAAAAGGAAATGAGAGCAATGATCAAGAAATGAACATATAAGATATTTTTATAGGGGCTCATATAATGCTAATTCAAATAGCTTATGTGTTAAAACCCAAGGTATTCCTTCTTACCCATCATCATTAGGATGATGAATCTTAACCCTGTTCCTTTTAACTTACCTACATAGAAATAATATGGATGGGCATATAAGAATTAGTTTCCCCTAGTTAGAAACAGAATGTAATTTTTAATCCTTTGATAATAAACAAAGCAACAATAAACTGGACAGTAACTTTTGGAAAACTTTTCCTGTGACATAGATATATCCTCTTACCACAGTCATAATGAAAATCCTCAAGTAACAACTCAGATCGTAAGATAATTGTGGGAATGTCTCTAAGAGTGAAAATAGGACTAAGAAGGTTTCCTTTAACTCCCCTAAATTAAATTCTGTGAAAAGAATATTCAAGAATGAGACAAGAGACATACATTTATCTTTGCACCTTTCACACTTCACCATGTCATTCGGGATCCCTGTCAATCACTCCAGCTTACTGAGTGTTTTATTTGGAGGAACTGGGCTCGGATGGAAAGAAGCCTTTTGAGTTCTTATCAAGAGAGCTGAAACATCTACAAAGGACTAGGCAGGACATAAGAGCTTAGAAGTCACTTTTTGAAAAATAGGGTAGTTTCTTATTTCTATTTAAGATGTGAATTTTTTAAACAAGATGGTAGTCCTGATATATTCATTATTTATAACATTTAGGTTATTATTTATTGCTAAATTAACAAAAGTATTTGTAACATCTAAATAATTTACTAATATCATCTTATTTGCTCCAATTTATGAATCATAAGAAAGAGGACACACGTGTATTTTATTTAGCATAAATAAAACAAATGCTAAATATTGTCTCCTTTAATACTGAAATATAAATTTCCGTGCATATTCTTTACCTCAAGGTGTTACCAGAGTCAGGACCCTAGAGTAAAGAATACTCAGGGAGATTATATCTTATGTAAAAAACATAAAAGGAGTAAAAAGGATATTATCCTAGTTTTTTTTTCTTGATTACAGAAAACGGTAAAGAGGCTTGGAATGTCGACTTTAAATCTGAGTTATTTCTGTCATTTGGATGGTACTGCAGCACACTGGAACTGCTTGAACTGCAGGCAAGATTTTTGGACTGAAAGGAGATATTCTAAAATCTAGAAAGTACTGTTTAATATATATAGAAATAAAATATATACAAAAAAAAAAAAGTTAACTTGCTTTTAAAATAATGAACCCATAAGTCAAATATAAAATATGAACCTAAGAAAAGTAATAGTAATAAATGGGCAAAGCTTTTTTCTGTAAACAGTATACATTTTTACTTCTCTCTTGTTCCTATTTGTGAGTTTTTTGTATTCCTAAGGGCAGTGCCTGCACTTGATCAGTAGATTCCATGCCCTTTCTTCAACTCAGCCCATCATTCCAGCAATTCTTCCTTCTTCATCATTACTTCTCTGTTTTTTTATGGCTATAAGTACAAAACATGTAGCAATTTCTCATGAGACTTTTGTAAGCCTCTTTCCCTCTAATATATGTTATTCAGTGATGCAAGTGACCTTCACCTTTCTAAGGTCAGTAGTTCATTTTCAGTCCGCATTTTACTTGAGCAGCATTTAAAACCATGGCTTCCAAAACACTCGCTCTTGGTTTTTCTCCTTCCCTACTGGCTGCTTCTTCTCAAATTCCTTTATTTGATCCTTCATATCTTTTTGACCCAGCAATGTTTAAATGCAGCAAAGCTGAGTTATTGAACGTTTTCTCTGTAATCTCGTCCAGATGCGTAGCTTTAGATGTCATGTATCTGTTGGTGGCTTCTGTTTGTATCTCCCCTCCTGTATCTCCTCTCTGACTTCAGGCTCATATATCTAACTACCTACTTGACATCTTTAAGAGCATGTCTGAAAATCATCTCATACTTGACATAATTAAAATTGAACTCCTCTTATTACTTTCTTCAATCTCCATCTAAGATAGCATCTCCCATTATCTCTCCTTTCTCTAATAGCAACTCCATCCTTTTAGGTGTTCAAACCAAAAATTCTTATAGTCCAACCTGTCAGCAAATCTTGTTGGCTTTGCCTTTGAAATATATTTAGACTTTAACCATTTCTCACTACATCTATCTCTTAACTGGGTTATTGCAACTTCCTCCTCACTGGTTCCTGCTTAACCCCCCTGCTCTGCTGTAGTCAGTATAAAAGTTCAAATGGGCCTTTTAAAAGATAAATTGATCACATCATTTCTTTGCTCAAGCATCCTTCAACAGCTTCTGATTATAAAGAGAAGACCTTACAGCAAACTGTTCTTCTACACCTTTCTGTTCTAATTGCCTAGTAATCCTCCATCTCTCTGCTCTAGCCCCAAAGGCCTTCTTAGTCTGGTCTCTTGTTCATGAAACCTGCTAGAAAACGATACTCCCTCAAGCTTTTGTACTTGCTTTTCATTCTGCCTAAAAATATCTTTTCCCTGCATCCCCCCATCTTCCCACCATGTCTATATCCCCCTCACCCCCACCTTTCCCAACCACTGTGTGGTTTGTCCCTTCTGTTTCAGGTCTTTGCTTCAATGTCACCTTCCTAGTGAGACCTTCCCCATGACTCTATTATATAGAATACTGTGCCTCTCCCTCCACCCGGCTCTAAATAATTATTTTACTTCTGCTCTGTTATTCCATAGCACTTCTAATCATCTCCTGTGATTAATAGTTTTTCTTATTTAGTTCTGTATTCTTTGACACCTTTCACTAGATTATAAGCCCAGAAAGGAGGGATTATTGTCTGTGTTGTTCATGCTTGTATCCCTACAGTTTTGAAGAGTTCCTGGTAGACCCTTAATAAGTTTTTAAAATAAATCAATATACTCTTTATTTTTTTCCTGGTCATGGCTAGATTTTAAGTAACCATAGTCTACTTTTATTTTGATAAAATTATTTATTTTTGTTTTTCTCTCTATTATCCATAATTTAGTCATAGATTTCCTTTTTAATCTTATGATAATAGATTTTTAAGGAGAAGAAAATCATTTGGTCACTGTGGCTGGTTATTGAAACTCTTTGGACCTTAGTTTCTTTATCTATAATTGAATAAGTGAAAGTCAGGTTGTAAATCCAGCTTTTTTTTTAAAATCAGTATTCAGTTTGTATATTACAGCACTTGGAAGGTTCACATTTAGTTTTTTGTGCAATATACCTGAAAATCAGTCACTTTCACTAGAATCATTTTCCACTAAAGAAAAATTCCTTCAGTAGTTTGGAAGGGACAAAGAAGACTGAGGGAGTTCAGGCTGGATGTTTTTATTTTGCTGGTAAACTAGGAGGTGAGGTCTTCAACTGAAAATAAGAAAGGCAAGAAACTAAAGAGTTTCATTTTTTATTATTAAATATCTTCAAATTTTTGACATAGTTAAGTATCCAAAGATACAGATACTGAGATTTTAATTACAGAATCTTTCATATGTTTTGACCATTACAACTTTAGAAGGCGTTTTACTTTCTGGTCTTTGGAGATGATTATAGTTTCTTAAAATTCTATTAAAAGAATTCTGTCTTCTGCCTATTCCCCACATCTGAAATTATGAACATTTAATTCTCTAGCATTCTAATTATTTCATTTTCCAAGCAGTTTTTGAGACTCTCTTGTCTTTTGCATACTGCAAGGAATTGTAGTAAGTAATAATGTGTAAACATTGTTTTGTAGGTCATGCTAGTAATTTGAGAAGGATCTTTATTTGAGACTAAAATGTTTTCTTAACAAAACCCCGAAAGATTCACTCCTTCAACTTCACTCCCAACATCCATTGTCTTCAAATAATATCAAATCTACCTTCTGGATACGTCTATCTTGTCTTTTTTCCATGTCCATTACCATTAACAAGTTCACATCTCAGCTGTTCACATGCCCACCTCAGACACCAAAAGGGCCTCCTAATTGATTTCTCTATTTTAGCCTTAACTTTCCAATCACCTGCAGAGATGACTTGTCTATTTGCCCCATTTATTTCTGAGCAACCTATGGGCAAGAATATGTCTTTGAACTCTGTATTCGCAACAGCTCTTGCAGTATCTAATAGCAAATATCATTTAAATCCAAAACACTTTTCTTCTGGGAACTGTTCTATATCGTGTTTCTGAGAGTAGTACTCAAACACAGGAAGGTTTGAGTCTCTATTAAGATTTGAATCCTATTAGTCTCTTTAATGGAGAAGGCAGTGGCATCCCACTCCAGTGTTCTTGCCTGAAGAATCCCAGGGACTGGGGAGCCTGGTGGGCTGCCATCTATGGGGTCACACAGAGTCAGACACGACTGAAGCGACTTAGCAGCAGCAGCAGCGGCAGTCTCTAATAGAATGAAAGACGTGAGTTTGAGTGAACTCTGGGAGTTGGTGATGGACAGGGAGGCCTGCAGTGCTGCAGTTCATGAGGTTGCAAAGAGTTGGACATGACTGAGCAACTGAACTGAACTGAACTGAAAGTGAAAGTTGCTCAGTCATGTCTGACTCTGCAACCTCATGGACTATAATATAGTCCATGGATGGACTGTATAGTCCATGGAATTCTCCAGCCCAGAATACTGGAGTGGGTAGCCTTTCCCTTCTCCAGGGCATCTTCCCAACCCAGGGATTGAACCCAGGTCTCCCACATCGCAGTCAGATATTTTATCAGCTAAGCCACAAAGGAAGCCACTCTAAGAATCTTCTCCAGGGGATCTTTCCAACCTAGGAATTGAACCAGGGTCTCCTGCATTGCAGAAGGATTCTTTACCTACTAAGCTATGATGTTTTGTCTCTATTATGACTATAGTACTCAAAATTTCTCTTAGGAAAGTGTCCTTCATTTCTATAACTATAAAAATATATAACTATAAAACATAAGTATATTTACAAGATAAGGTATACTATATATCTCATATATACAGTGTAGAGAACACTACGAAGAAGGCAGTGGCACCCCACTCCAGTACTCTTGCCTGAAAAATCCCATGGACGGAGGAGCCTGGTAGGCTGCAGTCCATGGGATTGCAAAGAGTTGGACACGACTGAGCGACTTCACTTTCACTTTTCACTTTCATGCATTGGAGAAGGAAATGGCAACCCACTCCAGTGTTCTTGCCTGGAGAATCCCAGGGATGGAGGAGCCCGGTGGGCTGCCGTCTGTGGGGTCACACAGAGTCGGACACGACTGAAGGGACTTAGCAGCAGCAGTAGCAGAGCATAATAACTTCTATAGGATGAAAAAAGAAATGTTGCAAAATATTTTCAGGAAAAAATAATCTTAGAAAACTTAAAGTTAAAAAATATGTAAACCAATTTCTTACCAAAATAGGTCTGAGAGAGTTTTTGCTTGAGTTAAATTCATGAGGTTTTAATGTACTTGCAGTAAAATTTATCCTTTTTTAATGTATAATTCTACAAGTTTTGACAAACATATGCAGTTTCTGTGGAAAGATATAGGAAATTTTCCAGGATACCTATCATCAAAGAGACCACAAATAACAAATGTTGTTGAGAAAAGGGAATCCTAGTACACTGTTTGTGGGAATGTAAATCGGTATAGCCATTATGGAAAATAGTATAGAGATTCCTCAAAAACTAAGACTAGAGCTACCATGTGATTCAGCAATTCCATTCTTAAGTATATATTCAAAGAAAATGAGAACAGTAATCTAAAAAGTAGGTTGGCCAGAAAATTGGGGTTGGCCAAAAAGTTTATTCAGGTTGGCCAAAAAGATTTTTTTTTCATGTTGGAAAAACCCAAACAAACTTTTTGGCCAACCCAATACATGCACCCCAATATTCATAACAGCATTATTTATAATACCCAAGATATAGAAGAACCTAAGTGTCTATTAACAGATGAATGGGTAAAGAAGATATATGATACGTATACACACATACATATAAACACATGGGAATATTACTCAGCCATAATAAAGAATGAAGTTTACCATTTGCAGCATTGATGGACCTAGGGAGTATTAAGCTTAGTAAAACAAGTCAGGGAAAGACAAATGCTGTATGATATTGCTTAAATGTGGAATATAAAACATAAACAAATAGATGTAACAAAACAAATGAGCTTACACATACAGAGAACAAACTAGTAGCTACCAGTGAAAAGATGGAAAGGGGATTGAGAGGCACAAACTACCATGTATCAATTAAATAAGCTACATCATCTAAATCAAATCCCTTATGATTATTCAGTAGAAGTGAGAAATAGATTTAAGAGCCTAGATCTGATAGATAGAGTGACTGATGAACTATGGAACCAGGCTCGTGACATTGTACGAGAGACAGGGATCAAGACCGTCCCCATGGGAAAGAAATGCAATAAAGCAAAATGACTGTCTGGGTAGGCGTTACAAATAGCTGTGAAAAGAAGAGAGGCAAAAAGCCAAGGAGAAAAATAAAGATATAAGTATCTGAATGCAGAGTTCCAGAGAACAGCAAGAAGAAATAAGAAAGCCTTCTTCAGCAATCAATGCAAAGAAATAGAGGAAAAGAACAGAATGGGAAAGACTAGAGATCTCTTCAAGAAAATTAGAGATACCAAGGTAATATTTCATGCAAAGATGGGCTCAATAAGGGACAGAAATGGTCTGGACCTAACATAAACAGAAGATATTAAAAAGAGGTGACAAGAATACACGGAAGAACTGTACAAAAAAGATCTTCATGACCCAGATAATCATGACAATGTGATCACTAATCTAGAGCCAGACATCCTGGAATGTGAAGTCAAGTGGGCCTTGGAAAGAATCGCTATAAACAAAGCTAGTGGAGGTGATGAAATTCCAGTTGAGCTATTTCAAATCCTGAAAGATGATGCTGTGAAAGTGCTGCACTCAATATGCCAGCAAATTTGGAAAACTCAGCAGTGGCCACAGGACTGGAAAAGGTCAGTTTTCATTCCAATCCCAAAGAAAGGCATTCTGAAAGAATGCTCAAACTACCACACAATTCCACTCATCTCACATGCTAGTAAAGTAATGCTCAAAATTCTCCAAGCCAGACTTCAGCAATACGTGAACCGGGAACTCCCTGATGTTCAAGCTGTTTTAGAAAAGGCAGAGCAACTAGAGATCAAATTGCCAACATCCTCTGGATCATGGAAAAAAGCAAGAGAGTTGCAGAAAAACATCTATTTCTGCTTTATTGACTATGCCAAAGCCTTTGACTGTGTGGATCACAATAAACTGTGGAAGATTCTGAAACAGGTGGGAATACCAGACCACTTGACCTGCCTCTTGAGAAATCTGTATGCAGGTCAAGAAGCAACAGTTAGAACTGGACATGAGGAGTACATCAAGGCTATATATTGTCACCCTGCTTATTTAACTTCTATGCAGAGTACATCATGAGAAACGCTGG
>SJYC01063295.1:0-10196 GCA_006408675.1 Madoqua kirkii
AGTGAAAAAGTGGGCTTAAAGCTCAACATTCAGAAAACGAAGATCATGGCATCTGGTCCCATCGCTTCATTGGAAATAGATGGGGAAACAGTGGAAACAGTGTCAGACTTTATTTTGAGGGGCTCCACAATCACTGCAGATGGTGACTGCAGCCATGAAATTAAAAGACGCTTACTCTTTGGAAGAAAAGTTATGACTAACCTAGATAGCATATTCAAAAGCAGAGACATTACTTTGCCGACTGAGGTCTGTCTAGTCAAGGCTATGGTTTTTCCTGTGGTCATGTATGGATGTGAGAGTTGGACTGTGAAGAAGGCTGAGCGCCGAAAAATTGATGCTTTTGAACTGTGGCATTGGAGAAGACTCTTGAGAGTCCCTTGGACTGCAAGGAGATCCAACCAGTCCATTCTGAAGGAGATCAGCCCTGGGATTTCTTTGGAAGGAATGATGCTGAAGCTGAAACTCCAGTACTTTGGCCACCTCATGTGAAGAGCTGACTCATTGGAAAAGACTTTGATGCTTGGAGGGATTGGGGGCAGGAGGAGAAGGGGACGACAGAGGATGAGATGGCTGAATGGCATCACTGATTCGATCGACGTGAGTCTGAGTGAACTCCGGGAGTTGGTTGACGGACAGGGAGGCCTGGCGTGCTTCGATTCATGGGGTCACAAAGAGTCGGACATAACTGAGCAACTGAACTGAATAGAATCTATAAAAATTTTGTATCACTATGGAGTATACCTGAAGCTAATTTAGTATTGTAAATTAACTATACTTCAATTTAAACTTTTTTAAAGATTTAGGACATTTTTCTAACTCCAAAAAGCTCTTCCATCTGTTTTGCAGTCATTGCCTTTACCCCCAGCCCCAGCCCATGACAAACACTATTCTGGTTTCTGTCTGTAATTTTGCCCTTTTCCGAAAAGAACTTCTTATAACCATACAGTTTATAACTTTTTATATCTGATTTCTTTCACCTAACTTAACTTTTTGAGATTCATCTTGATGTTGCATGTATATCCGTGTATTTAATTCTTTTTTACTGTTGAGTGATTTTAAATTGCATAAATGTACCAGAACTTACTTATACTTTCAGTCAGTAATGGCCTCTTTACAGTTTTTATATCATTAGGAATAACACTGCTCTGAATATTTGTGAATAGTCTTTGAGAGACAGTGCTCTGTCATATAGTAACTGTGTGAAAAGACCATATAGCCTTTTCAAGCAGTTGAAAACAATTGAAAATTCAGTTTCCCCACTGGATTTCCTTGGCACATTTGTCAAAATTCAACTATTCTGAAATTTGTTTATATGTTTATCTTAGGCCAGTGCCACACTGATTGCTGCTGTTTTATAGCGCTATAATTTTGAAATCAACTCATTTGAGCCCCAAGTTTTATTCTTTTACAAAATGATTTTGGATATTCTGAATCCTTTGTATTTTTCATAACATTTTTTACATCAGCCTGTTAATTCTAAAAAAAAGCCTGCTGAGATTGGTTGGAATTTTGTTTCATCTAGAAATAAATTTTGGGAGAATTGACATCTTAACAATATTGAGCTTCCAATCCATGAATTCGGTATTTTTTGGGTGTTCTTTAGCTTTTTAAATTAGTGTCTTGTGGTTTACATGTTTAAAAGATATATCCCAAACTGTGTTATATTTTTATGCTATTGTAAATGGTTTCTTTGAGTTTAAAGTTGCAATTGCTTGTGTTTAGTATTTAGAAATATAGTATGGTATCTGCAAGTCTGCTGTACTTACTTATTAATTCTAGTGATGTTTTTGTAGCCTTTGTAGGATTTTTCTAAGTTGGCGATCATGTCATCTATGACTAAAGAGTTTTACTTATTCCTGTCTGTATTAATTATATTTATTTTTTGTTTTGTTTTGTTTCATTGGCTGGAATCTCGAGGACAGTGTTGAACAGAAATAGTGAAGGGAACATCATTACCTTGATGGATCATAATCTTAGAGAATATTTAGTCTTTCACCATTAAATGTAATAATAGATAACTCTAAGTTTTTTTGTTGTTGTTTTTGTTTTTTGTAAATTCCCCTTATGTTTGAAGCCATCTCCTTCTGTTCTCTCTGTTTGCTGAGAGATCTTATCATGACTGGATGTTGAATTTTGCCAAATTATTTTTCCATAGCTATTGAAAAGATCCTATTGGTTTCTTTTTCAGCCAATTTATGTTGTTAATTCTCATATCCTTTATAAGGTATATTAAATCTACAAGGGGAACAACAATACAGATTTTGACCTCAGAGCCTTCGTTTTCATTGAATACTTTTAAGAACTAATGATCTATAGACCATACTGGGAAATGCTCATATAGAAACTATATGTATAGCATGACCATAATCCTTTTTAGACCCACAGGATTATTAATAATAGGTAACCAAGATAATGTAGAGAATGCATTTAGCTTAATGCTGAGCACATAAGTGCTCTAGAGATATTCAAACATTAAAACCTAATTCAAATATTAAATTGAACATGAATTCTACATTTATATGCTTACTTTTTCAGAGTCACTGTTAGTGATATTACAAATAATAACATAAAAATTAGGATGACTTATTTAAAACATGACTAAGTTACTTTTGAGTTTCTCTTACCCAATAAGGAAAATGGTATATATTCTGTCAAAATTATAAAGAACAGTTATTTTCCCACCTTAGATTCACCAGATTTTAACCTTACCCTGCAGAGAAGCCTGACTGAATTTAAAGGTATTCCTCAACACCAACACAGGTTAAAAATAGCTTTTATGAAATTCCTCCCATGTGTCTATCATTCACTTAAGAAGGCTTCAACTGTATGGGAAGTCATAGAGAACAAAATGGGTTCTAAGGGTGACTTGTTCCAAAAAGAATGCAAACATTTCTGTGGACTCATGGAAAGCAGTTTATAATTGTTGAAAACACATATACACACAAAAGTCAATGTGTTTATCTTATTTTTGACTTGGAGAGTCCCAAACGTATTGTCTGTGCTCTGCTGCTGCTAAGTCACTTCAGTCGTGTCCGACTCTGTGTGACTCCAGAGACGGCAGCCCACCCAGATCCCCCATCCCTGGGACTCTCCGGGCAAGAACACTGGAGTGGGTTGCCATTTCCTTCTCCAGTGCATGAAAGTGAAAAGTGAAAGTGAAGTCGCTCAGTCGTGTCCGACTCCTAGCGACCCCATGGACTGCAGCCTAGGCTCCTCCATCCATGGGATTTTCCAGACAGGAGTACTGGAGTGGGGGGCCATTGCCTTCTCCAGTTGTTTGTGCTAAGGTTATATAATTTATTGATCAATCACAGACTGAGTTTTAATTTGCCTAATGTGATAGGGCCTGTTCCTTTTAGTATAAAAATTCTTAGGAAAGGGGATCCAGACTATCACAAGTCACAACTGTCAAATTGTCTTTCCTGTTACAAGTTTTGCTTTATAACTTGAGTAATTACAGGGATTAGATGATTTGCTATCCCTGGGACAATAGTTTCCTCACATTTCAGTACAGCAGTTTATAATGATGCTTATATGTTAGTTTGATGTTACATGTTGTGAAAAGAATCTGCAGGTCTAGACTGGAGTTTATTTTTTAAGTGAGTGGTAGTGATGTTCTGTATCCCAAACAGAAGGGCATGTGTTTCTATCTCTGAGCAGAAATAATGTGTACCAGGAAGAAGTCATACAGCCTTTGCTATGTGGAAGGGAGAGAGGGTAGTGTTGAGGAAGATTCATCAGGCCTTCACCCCCTAGTCTGGGAATGCATAAGGAAAAGTTTATCTTGATCAATAAACAGCCCTGTGGTTGGTAGAATTCTGCCTTGGAGTGATCATAAAGGCCAGGAGACCAGCCTTAAAATTATGAAACCTAGGTTTAAGTCTTACTAATGCATGAAATTAAAAGACGCTTACTCCTTGGAAGAAAAGTTATGACCAACCTAGATAGCATATTCAAAAGCAGAGACATTACTTTGCCGACTAAGGTCCATCTAGTCAAGGCTATGGTTTTTCCTGTGGTCATGTATGGATGTGAGAGTTGGACTGTGAAGAGGGCTGAGCGCTGAGGAATTGATTCTTTTGAACTGTGGCATTGGAGAAGACTCTTGAGAGTCCCTTGGACTGCCAGGAGATCCAACCAGTCCATTCTGAAGGAGATCAGCCCTGGGATTTCTTTGGAAGGAATGATGCTGAAGCTGAAACTCCAGTACTTTGGCCACCTCATGTGAAGAGTTGACTCATTAGAAAAGACTCTGATGCTGGGAGGGACCGGGGGCAGGAGGAGAAGGGGACAACAGAGGATGATGGCTGGATGGTATCACTGACTCAATGGACATGAGTCTGAGTGAACTCCGGGAGTTAGTGATGGACAGGACAGGAGGAGAAGGGGATGACTGAGGATGAGATGGCTGGATGGCATCACTGACTCAATGGTCGTGAGTCTGACTGAACTCCGGGATTTGGTAATGGACAGGGAGGCCTGGCGTGCTGCTATTCATGGAGTCGTAAAGAGTCAGACACGACTGAGTGTCAGACATGAACTGAACTGTGGCTTCTCAGGTGGCAAAGTGGTAAAGAATCTGTCTGCCAGTCCAAGAGACCCCAGGGATGCGGGTTTGATTCCTGGATCAGGAAGTTCCCCTGGAGTAGTACATGATAATCCAGTATTATTGACTGGAAAATTCCATGAACATTGGAGTCTGCTACTCCATGGACTGCAGCTCACCAGAGAGTCTGACATGACGGAGCACGTGAACACACATACATACACAGCTTTTAAAATGCATGCAAATCATCTTTCATCGTTTCTTCTTTCCTTTTAGAATACTTTACAGTCTTTATATGTGCACCCCACATTGGTAGCATCAAGGCAGGAAGATTTCTTACACTACCAATATATTATGCTATAAATATCTATATAGAAATTCTCTATTCTCTATAGTTTTCAAGCTTGTGTGGAGATCATTAATGAAGCAATAAGCTAAGGAAATCCTGGCCTAGTGAAGAGAGAACCTGTGATTCCAACAAGGACAATACCTTTGATTAAGGTACTATTAAAATTCAAGTATCTATTTGTACCAGAAGTTTATACCACCATGCTTTTCTTCTGTTGTTGTTAGCCTTTTTATATAAATGGCTCCTTGATATCTATTGTGGATATTGAAAGATATGCAAATCATCTTTCATCGTTTCTTCTTTCCTTTTAGAATACTTTACAGTCTTTATATGTGCACCCCACATTGGTAGCATCAAGGCAGGAAGATTTCTTACACTACCAATATATTATGCTATAAATATCTATATAGAAATTCTCTATTCTCTATAGTTTTCAAGCTTGTGTGGAGATCATTAATGAAGCAATAAGCTAAGGAAATCCTGGCCTAGTGAAGAGAGAACCTGTGATTCCAACAAGGACAATACCTTTGATTAAGGTACTATTAAAATTCAAGTATCTATTTGTACCAGAAGTTTATACCACCATGCTTTTCTTCTGTTGTTGTTAGCCTTTTTATATAAATGGCTCCTTGATATCTATTGTGGATATTGAAAGATTGGAAAGAATGCTTCACAGAAACAAATCTTTACTATTCACAGCAAATGTCCTATTAGTACTGGAATATTTCTGTCATCTTGCATTATAACTGTGCCATACTGTTTTAATGAGTATTTCATTCATTTAATAGCTCTTAATGTTTCTCTTCTTTCCAAGAAGATAATGATAACCTTCATCCCAAAACTTCGGTTTATGAAATTAAAGTAGCCTCAATTTACTCATATATAAAGTGGTGATATAAACTCCGAATTTCAGTGGGCAAAATAAAGACAGATTAAAATAAATATGGCATTAGTTACTAAAGTGTTATAAACATATAAAAAACAATTTGTTTCATTTTGATATGTATGAAATCCCATTTTTCACAGAGAACAATGTCCAACATGTAGCCCAAATTCAGAACAGTATTTGTAGCATTTTAACTATAAGTGGACAATTCGGCTGCCTAATTTCATAGCACAGCTAAAACCTAGGCTCTTAAATCTCAATTTACATCAAGAGTATTCATTTCCTGAAAACAATTCTTTACTTAACGTAGTGTATAGTTCTTCCACAATTAAAGAGATGGTTCTATTTCCTTCTTATAGCTTCCTTAAAGTTTTAAGAAACAGAAAATGAGAATTGTCTTGTCTAAAAAGACTCAAGATAAATTTCTCATGCTTCTTATAACACATTCCGTTTCTCTTTCTCCTGTAAGTTCATGTGCCTTGAAAACCGAGGTCTAAGAATGAGTGTCAAGGCAACTGCTATAGTTATTTTAACCTCTTGATGATGAAGGTTTAAGTATTATATTAAAGTTATTTTTGTAGAAGTTGGTAAGCAGTTTCTTTTTAGGCATGAGACCAAAGAAAAAGCCAAATGGATAGACACAAACTACTAATGGAATGTGGAGATTATGAGAAAATGCAAATAATTTACTTGAGAGGTTATAGATTTGGCTTCTCTGGGATTTACAACCTATGCTTATTAATATACAATTTGGACCTTTTCTTGAATACTTACTGGGTGCCTGACATTGCACTCAGAACTTCTTATATAACTTTAAAAATCTTCTCAACAATCATTTTGGTAAGAGGGTAGGTCTTAGTTTTATGCCCAATTTACATAATAGCTAAGGGAGCTTAAGTACCTGGCCCAAGCTAACAAATTTCAAATGGTTTTCACAGTGCAAAAGTATTCTCCATTGAGATAATCAAGTACTGTTCTGTCTGGGGATTCAAAAAACATGAAAATCATCTCTGGACAAACTAACAGAAAGAGACATGTATCTTCAATATAGGGTGTAAGCAAGTGTATGCCTAGGAGACAAGAAGTTGTGACTTGGCAGAAGTAATGAAATTTGAAGAAAATGTGGCATGCAACTGATACTGTGAGAGCCATGAGATGTAGGATTCTGACTAAGCGAGTGTGTGGTTTTTTTCAGTGCCATCCTCTAAGGAAGACACTAGGAGGCAATAAGAGAAAACTTACAAGAGAGAAAAAAGATCTTAAAGCTAGGTCCCATGGAGAATATTTCAACAACCTCAGGTATTTAACTGGGAAGAAAGATTCCATTGCTTACGGTATCAAATGAAGAGACCACCTTGCTGAGAAAAGATTCATCATGTACCTTGTGAGAGCAAGAATTGAATTTCTGGAAGTGGCAAGATGTCAGAGATGTCTTTCTTACATTGAATTTAAATAGAACAGTTTGAGCTATCCAAGTTCAGATGAGAATAAACAGCTTTGAATGGTAACAGGATTCCTACTCTGAGGTATGGAAGCAGAAACAGCAGGGCTAGTGCAGGGAAAAGTCAAGCACTGGCTTTGGAATAGACGAGAATACTCTTAAAGCTCTCCTAAGAGAATATTCACCATCTCTGATACAGCTTCTTCTGATTCTGACTGTGATAACAGAATCTTTAAGAATTATCTAGCTTTCTAGGATTCTTAGCACAAAGGTGGAAAGTCAGTCCTTAGTTGAGTAGCCTGTGGGTATTACACCATTGCTCTCAATTTAAGGTTAACAACTTCATTGCTTTCCTTGTTCACTGTTTCTCTCAGAATGCCAAGGACACTGCATCAATTTCTTATTTCTCAAAATAAATTTACTAAGCTTTTCCTTTCCAAATAAAATTATATTTTGTTAGCTATAGATATAAGAAGGGTCACAACTAACTTCTATAAGGTTTTTCATGACTAGGTTTTGATGTAACTTGACTACAGGTTCAGCAACAAGGTTAAACTAAACAATCCTAAGTCTTTCACAAATAACTTTTCCAACCTTTGAGACTTAAACCACTGTGTTCTTCATTATATAGTCATGGAAACTGTGGCTTCAAGAAGTTAAATATCTCATCCAGTGTCTCACAGGCAGTCAGGTGGCACAATTGTGTGCCCACCTCAGATCTGAGTGACTCGACTTTCTCACCAGGCTAGGAGCAGAGGTCAACCACGCTGGAAGCCACCTGTCTGCCAGTTGCCAATGACCACACCACAGCAGAAGGCATGGAACTATTTGCATTAACTTGGCAAAAAACTCAGGAACCAGGAAAAGAAATAACAACAGAAGTACTGCCTGTTGCCTGAAAAGTAACTGTCTCAGAAGGTATGGCCAGATGGCCTCAGTGCCTTAGAGTTTAGCTTGAAGGAAAGCATCGGTGTGATGGATATTCCCTCTGTAGAGGACTGTGAAGCACACATCTACCCATACCACTAATCTTAGAGGGGTTTGGGGGATGGTATGTGTGTTCAGTTGTCTGACTGTTTGCTACCCCAAGGAATGTAGCTCCACCAGGCTCCTCTGCCCATGGCATTCTCCAGGCAAGAATACTGGCACGGGGTGCCATTCCCTTCTCCAGAGAATCCTCCCAACCCAGGAATCAAACCCACATCTCTTGGTCTCCTGCATTGGCAGGTGGGTTTTTTACCACTAGTACCAGCTGGAGGTGCTATGAAACAGAAGCCTCCTCCAGAGCTCCCCTGGGTGGGTCAGCCTGCTCCCTCAGCCACAGGATTTCAGCAAGGATTGCACTGAGCTCACTCACAGTGGGAATGACAACCTTGTCCACAGCTATCCAGGAAAACATCCTTCACGCTTGGGTCAAAAGCTTTGTACTTACGTGCATGTTAATATATTGATTTACCCTATTCCTTTACTATCAGAGTAGGTCCCATGCCAACGCACCACTATCTGGGTGATTTCTTACTCTCATTACACCATCTTATTTCTTTCCTGATTATTATTCTAATAAAAAATTGTTTCCACTTCAATCAATGTCCCTCCCACACCTTCCCTTCTCAGCTGCCCCTCTCACAGGGCAGGTTTCCATTTTCTGTAACTTTCCTTATAACTTCACAGTTCAACCACACTTATTCCTTCCTATGGAATTTTGGAAGATCTATATTTCCAGAGTGCTTCCTCACCCCAAACCAGTGGAAACATTTTGTTTTTTAGAACAAGTCTGAACAAGCTAAAGGGTTACAAAAGGAGATTATGATTTAACTTAAGAGTCACACCAATGAGAAAAACTGTATATGTTTTTTTCTTTTTGAAATCCCAGAGTTCAGACAGAAATATCAGACAACTGTAACCTGCCTCTCTGTATAAATTGTATATTCATACCACCTAAGGTCATTTTCATACTATGGGGTCAGAAAGAAAATACTGAGTCATATGGGGGTTAGGTGTGAACAGTGGTCAGGCAAGTACTTCCGTCCCTAGGTTGCTCAGAGCTTGGTTGGAGAGAAGGCAACAGAAACAAAGAAAGATGACAGCTTCTACGCTCTGAAAGGCCTGGGCTGTATTATTAATATCCACTCAAGATTTATTTGCACCATTGCCTTACTCACATTATCTCATTTCATTCTCAGAACAGTAAGGTCACTACTACGGCTACTGATTTTGAGGATAAGGAAGCTGAAACACAAGCAGTTGAATGGACTTACCCAATGTGTTAGGGGAAGCCCAGACCACCTACCCTGACCAGGCACCAAAGTAACCATTTGTGTGAGTTAATTTATAACAGGAGGTTCTGGTAAGGAACACAGAACTAAGAAGCCACCACCCACTGGAAAAGTTTGAGGAAAGTCAAAAGGAGATACCGCCTCA
This sequence comes from Madoqua kirkii, assembly GCA_006408675.1. NCBI lineage: Eukaryota > Metazoa > Chordata > Mammalia > Artiodactyla > Bovidae > Madoqua > Madoqua kirkii. Next base: position 9,644 of record SJYC01063295.1, read on the forward strand.
AAGAATCCTTCTTGCTGGCACATCTTGGCTGAGCAATGTGTGTGCCACCAGGAAGGACACGGAGTCAGAGTGGTTGGCCAAATACACCGTGGTAACCAATCCCATCACCATAAAACCCGAGACTGGGAGCCACCAGGCAGAACAGTTGTCTTGGATTCTCTTACCCTACTGCTCTCCACCCGGGGTTGGGGGAGGGGGGGGCGGTCTTTCCCAATAAAGTCTCTTGCTTTGTCAGCATGTGTGTCTCCTCAGACAACTCATTTCTGAGTATTAGACAAGAGTCCACTCTCAGGCCCTGGAAGGAGTCCCTCTTCCTGCGTCTACTTAACCACAAAGTTTTTCCTGTACATATATTATTGTCAGTTTCTAAATGATGAAGTCTGAGGGAAACTTGACTTACTTTTTTGATTACTGTCAGATAACATATGTAAGGCTATGTAATGTTCATGTAAAAAAAAAAAAAAAAGCCCAAACCAAAATACTAAGTCCTACTGTTTCTCTCAAAAAAAAAAAAAAAAAAAAAACTGACACAGGATCTCTACCATTGTGATGG
>SJYC01063296.1:0-11547 GCA_006408675.1 Madoqua kirkii
CAGCCCTCTGTGTCCACAGGTTCCACATGTTCAAAAAAAAAAAAAAAAAAAGCCCAAACCAAAATACTAAGTCCTACTGTTTCTCTCAAAAAAAAAAAAAAAAAAAAAGACTGACACAGGATCTCTACCATTGTGATGGCTGAAATTCCTGATGTATACAATTATTCATCTAGAATTGCTCACTGAAAGGCAAACACAATTACAGCCATTAATAGCCATTTTAGAATGTCAGGGCAGGGAGAAACAATGTTGAGTGGAAAGGGGAAACTGTTGAGACTTCAGACAAGTCTGTCCAGACTTGGACTGTTTGTATTATCCTGCAAGACTAGGGTGGAGGATGAGGCCTTGGTTACCTAGACAGCAAAGGCAAAATGGAAAGGAATAAAGAGATGAAGACTAGGGATAGACCTAGTACAAAGAAGAGAACTCATAACTGGCCCGATAGGAGTAACAGGCCTGGGTTTGGTTCCCAAATCCTTTCCAGCCTCCTTTAAGTGACTGAGCTGAGTTCTCTTATTTGCATAAGAGAACTAAATAGTATTGTCTCTCTATGAGTTGTCCTGGGGATCAGCTGCACATAAATAGGATACTGATTTATAAAACTTTAAAGTACTAAGAAGTTACAAATGGGAGGCCTAGGACAAGTCTGGTTGATGGATGTTTTAAGTTTGGCCTGAAAGATTGGTCCTTCACAAAAGACAAAAAGATGATGATAGTGATTAAGGAGAATAATTTTAGGCCAGGGAATGGACTCCTTTGTTGACCACTGGCTCCACCAGTCCTTTGCTACCTGACTCTCCTTTCCTTTTTGCTAAATACTAATCATACTTTATGATCAAGATGGCATGCAATGAATTTTACTTGTGTCACCAGTTAATTCAACCTCTGTAAGATATAATGGAGAAGTGAAAGTGATAGTCACTCAATTGTGTCTGACTTTTTGCGACGCCATGGACTGTAGACAACCAGGCTCCTCTGTCCATGGAATTCTCCAGGCAAGAATCTGGAGTGTGTTGGCATTTCCTTCTCCAGAGGATCTTCCCAACCCAGGTATCAAACCCAGGTCTCCTGCACTGCAGGCAGATTCTTTACCTCTTGAGCCATCAGAGACGCCAAGTTGGAGCAAATATCTACTATAGGATGAAGTGGTGTCAATTTGGGTAAGAGCATCTCCCAGAAATACTTTCAATGCAGAGGACAAAGAGCAGTAGAACAAAGAGCAGGATTTTATGAGATCTCTCCTGACACTCTGCATCAGCTACCACTCTCCTAGTTCTTCAATTGATGCTGTTGAGGCTGGGAAGGAAGGGGATATGATCATACCACTAACATACCCCTTTTTCACAGGTAGTCTTAGCATCCAGGAATTTATAAATTCAACAGATGCGATATAGCATATTAAAAAGCAGAGACATTACTTTGCCAACAGAGGTCTGTCTAGACAAAAAAAAAAAAAAAAAAAAAGACTGACACAGGATCTCTACCATTGTGATGGCTGAAATTCCTGATGTATACAATTATTCATCTAGAATTGCTCACTGAAAGGCAAACACAATTACAGCCATTAATAGCCATTTTAGAATGTCAGGGCAGGGAGAAACAATGTTGAGTGGAAAGGGGAAACTGTTGAGACTTCAGACAAGTCTGTCCAGACTTGGACTGTTTGTATTATCCTGCAAGACTAGGGTGGAGGATGAGGCCTTGGTTACCTAGACAGCAAAGGCAAAATGGAAAGGAATAAAGAGATGAAGACTAGGGATAGACCTAGTACAAAGAAGAGAACTCATAACTGGCCCGATAGGAGTAACAGGCCTGGGTTTGGTTCCCAAATCCTTTCCAGCCTCCTTTAAGTGACTGAGCTGAGTTCTCTTATTTGCATAAGAGAACTAAATAGTATTGTCTCTCTATGAGTTGTCCTGGGGATCAGCTGCACATAAATAGGATACTGATTTATAAAACTTTAAAGTACTAAGAAGTTACAAATGGGAGGCCTAGGACAAGTCTGGTTGATGGATGTTTTAAGTTTGGCCTGAAAGATTGGTCCTTCACAAAAGACAAAAAGATGATGATAGTGATTAAGGAGAATAATTTTAGGCCAGGGAATGGACTCCTTTGTTGACCACTGGCTCCACCAGTCCTTTGCTACCTGACTCTCCTTTCCTTTTTGCTAAATACTAATCATACTTTATGATCAAGATGGCATGCAATGAATTTTACTTGTGTCACCAGTTAATTCAACCTCTGTAAGATATAATGGAGAAGTGAAAGTGATAGTCACTCAATTGTGTCTGACTTTTTGCGACGCCATGGACTGTAGACAACCAGGCTCCTCTGTCCATGGAATTCTCCAGGCAAGAATCTGGAGTGTGTTGGCATTTCCTTCTCCAGAGGATCTTCCCAACCCAGGTATCAAACCCAGGTCTCCTGCACTGCAGGCAGATTCTTTACCTCTTGAGCCATCAGAGACGCCCAAGTTGGAGCAAAGATCTACTATAGGATGAAGTGGTGTCAATTTGGGTAAGAGCATCTCCCAGAAATACTTTCAATGCAGAGGACAAAGAGCAGTAGAACAAAGAGCAGGATTTTATGAGATCTCTCCTGACACTCTGCATCAGCTACCACTCTCCTAGTTCTTCAATTGATGCTGTTGAGGCTGGGAAGGAAGGGGATATGATCATACCACTAACATACCCCTTTTTCACAGGTAGTCTTAGCATCCAGGAATTTATAAATTCAACAGATGCGATATAGCATATTAAAAAGCAGAGACATTACTTTGCCAACAGAGGTCTGTCTAGACAAAGCTATGGTTTTTCCAGTAGTCATGTATGGATGGGAGAGTTGGACTATGAAGAAAGCTGAGTGACAAAGAATTGATGCTTTTGAACGGTGGTGTTGGAAAAGACTCTTGAGAGTCCCTTGGACTGCAAGGAGAGCCAACCAGTCAATCCTAAAGGAAATCATCCCTGAATATTCATTGGAAGGACTGAAGCTGAAGCTGAAGCTCCAGTAGTTTGGCCACCAGATGCAAAGAACTGACTCATTGGAAAAGACCTTGATGCTAGGAAAGATTGAATGCAGTAGAAGGGGATGACAGAGGATGAGATGGTTGGATGGCTCACCGGTTCAATGGACATGAGTTTGAGCAAGCTCTGGATGTTGGTGTTGGACAGGGAAGCCTGGTGTGCTGCAGTCCATATGGTCACAAACAGTCAGACAAGACTGAGTGACTGAACTAAAATGAACTGACACCAGCCAGAGTAATGAGAAAAAACAAAAGCACAGAAGATATGAGAGGAAAATGCATTTTGGCATCCGAAAGGACCAATCATTAAGCAGCAGTAAGAATTTAAAAGCCCATCTCTGAAAGGCCTCAAACAAGGGCCTCTGGAGTGTTCTGGCAGGCTGGTGAAGAGGACAAATTCAGGAATTGCAATTCATGTAGCAACTGCCCATTCATCCTGAAAATAAATCTACACTGGTCGCTATTTATCCAGCAGTTATCTTTGACTGCTAAATGACTCTGCGGTACCTTGTGTTTGTTCCCCAATTCTTTGATGTCTAGTGTCAACCAGGCATTTAATAACTGTCAACCGAGATACTGTATTTGAGAGAATATATTCAGTGAAAGATTAAATTAGTCACTGTAGCCAACTGTGCAGGAAAGTATTCCATGCTAGAAAACAACATTACTGGCATGAGGATAAAAAGAATTTCAAATGAGAGACTTAGGATTTTCCACCCCAAAATGCAAGGTGTGAGTTTCTATCCTCAAGCTAGGATGTGTGTGGCTATCAGCCTATCATTGTCTATCAGGCCTTTGAGGCCCATTTCTGCCCAGAAGTTTTCCCTGATTATCCCTACCACATGCATCATTCTTTCATCTCAACTCAAGTCAAAATATTAAGGCCCAAAGGAACAGAAATAACATTGAACTTATAGTCAGAACACTGGAGCTTGAATAATAATTCCCTTCCTCTTGGCCACATGACCTGGTCTTTCCTGGACCTCAGATCCCTCATCAATAGAATGTAATGTTATATAAGTGTACATGCTATTAGAGCTTTAACATGTAAAACATGGCCTTGTAACGGTTGCCCTATTGTTTTGGTATGTGCCCTTTGTTAAACTTGATTAGCCCATAGCAACAGTCCCCAACCTATTTGGCAACCAGGGACTGGTCTGGTGGGAAACAATTTTTCCATGGACCTGGAAGGAGGGATGGTTTCAGGATTATTCCAGCACACTACATGTATTATGTACTTTACTTGTATTATTTTCCTATGAGTTCCACCTCAGATCATCAGGCATTAGATTCCAGAGGCCATTGAGGACTATTAGAAGGAGTAGACTTAATATAATGAAATACTATAGCCAACATGTTGTATATATATGTTAGTTGTTCATTCATCTCTGACTCTTTGTGACTCTGTGGACTGTCGGACATTTCTGTTGATGGGATTTACCAGGGAAGAATACAATTTACCAGGGAAGGTAGCCATTCCCTTCAGGGGAACTTCCTGACCCATGGATCAAACCAGGATCTTCTACACTGGAGGTTGGTCTTCTGCATTGCAGCCACCAGAAAGCCCTCAAAACATGTTGGATGTGTTCAATTTCACAGAAGAGGACAGATGCTAGTCATGCAGGGAAAAAAGCAAATAGGAGAGTGGTGGTTGTTATGGATTAAATAAGAACAACTATAGTGACAGGTCTGAACTCTGCCCCATGGCAAAATCTGTCTTTAGTCGTGCCATCTTCTCACTCCCAGACTGAGCTCACCCAAAAAGTTAATCACACAAGCCTGGAAAGTCAGGGAGCTAAGGGTGAATCAACAGTGGGATAAGTCATCTTCTCTCTGTAGGTGCCATGACACTTTAAGACATATATCTGTCATCAAATGTGGCTTCAGTTCAGTTCAGTCACTCAGTCGTGTCCGACTCTTTGCGACCCCATGAACCGAGCATGCCAGGCCTCTCTGTCTGTCACCACTCCCAGAGTTTACCCAAACTCACATCCATCAAGTCAGTGATGCCATCCAACCATCTCATCCTCTATTTTCCCTTTCTCCTCCTGCCTTCTATCTTTCCTAGCATCAGGGTATTTTCTAATGAGTCAGCTCTTCACATGAGGTGGCCAAAGTATTGGAGTTTCAGCTTCAACATCAGGGCTTCCAATGAACACCCAGGACTGATCTCCTTTAGGATGGACTGGTTGGATCTCCTTGCAGTCCCAGGGACTCTCAAGAATCTTCTCCAACACCACAGTTCAAAAGCATCAATTGTTGGCACTCAGCTTTCTTTATAGTCCAACTCTCACATCCATACATGACTACTGGAAAAACCATAGCCTTGACTAGATGGACCTTTGTTGGCAAAGTAATATCTCTGCTTTTTAATATGTTATCCAGGTTGGTCATAACTTTCCTTCCAAGGAGTAAGCATCTTTTAATTTCATGTCTGAAGTCACCATCTGCAGTGATTTTGGAGCCAAAAAATAATTAAATAAAGTCAGCCATTGTTTCCCCATCTATTTGTCATGAAGTGATGGGACCCGATGCCATGATCTTCATTTTCCGAATGTTGAGCTTTAAGCCAACTGTTTCACTCTCCTCTCTCACTTTCATCAAGAGGCTCTTCAGTTCTTCTTCACTTTCTGCCATAAGAGTGGTGTCATTTGCATATCTTAGGTTATTGATATTTCTCCCAGCAATCTTGATTCCAGCTTGTGCTTCTTCTAGCCCAGTATTTCTCATGATGTACTCTGCACATAAGTTAAAGAAGCAGGGTGGCAATATACAGCCTTGACGTACTCCTTTTCCTATTTGAAACCAGTCTGTTGTTCCATGTCCAGTTCTAACTGCTGCTTCCTGACCTGCATACAGGTTTCTCAAGAGGCAGGTCAGGTGGTCTGTTATTCCCACCTGTTTCAGAATTTTCCACATTTTATTGTGATCCACACAGTCAAAGGCTTTGGCATAGTCAATAAAGCAGAAATAGATGTTTTTATGGAACTCTCTTGCTTTTTCAATAATGTGGCTTATTGCAAACATAAATATCAAGAGCTACTCCAAAAAGCCACAGTCTATGCACATTCAAAGAGTCACACCTTTGCTAGTAGTAAGGGGCTTTCAATGTAATTTGATTCTCTACTTGAAGGAAATATAGCATTCTCAGAAACATGGTTGCTATACAATAGAAAAAGCAATAATATTTGCTTTTGTTATTGTTTTTCTTTATTTTTTGATTAATTCACTCTCTTTTTTCATTGATTATATTAAAAATAGCCATTGGAGGTTCAAGAGGGAGAGGGCATATGTATACCTATGGCTTATTCATGTTAAATATGGCAGAAACCAATACAATATTGTAAAGCAATTATCCTTCTATTAAAAAAAAAACATATGGAGACATATTCCATGTTCCTGGGTTTAAACAATCAACATTGTGAAAATGCCTATACTATTAAATGCAACCTACAGATTCAGTGTGATCATTATCAAATTACCTATGGCATTTTTCACAAAACTAGAACAAAATCCCTCACAATTCATGGAAACACAAAAGACCCTGAATAGCCAAAGTAATCTTGAGAAAGAAGAATGAAGCTGAAGGAATCAAATCTCCCGACTTCAGACTATATTACAAAGCTACAGTCAGCAAGACACTATGGTGCTGGCACAAAAACAGACATATAGACCAATGGAACAAGTTAGAGAATCTAGAGAATAAGCCCACACACCTATGGGTCCGTATTTTTTAACAAAGGAGGCAAGAATATACAGTGGGGCAAAGACAGTCTACAACAAGTGCTGCTGGGAAAATTGACAGCTATGTGTAAAAGAATGAAATTAGAACACCTTCTAATAGCTAAGTCATTTCAATCATGTCCAACTCTTTGCATCCCTATGGACTGTAACCTAGCAGGTTCCTCTATCTATGGAATTCTCCAGGCATGAATACTGGAGTCAGTTGCCATTTCCTTCTCCAGGGGATCTTTCCTATCCAGGCATTGAACCTATATCTCTTACATCTCCTGCACTGGCAGACAGGTTCTGTACCACTAGCACCACCTGGGAAGCTTCAAAGATAAACACAAAATGGATTAAAGACCTAAATATAAGAACATACCAGAAATTATAAAACTCTAAGAAGAAAACATAGGTAGAACACTCTATGACATAAATCACAGCAAGATCCTCTATGACTCATCTCCTAGAGTAATGGAAATGAAAATAAACAAGTGGGACCTAATTAAAAGCTTCTGCACAGCGAAGGAAACTATAAACAACATAAAAAGACAACCCTTAGAATGGGAGAAAATAATAGCAAATGCAACAACTGACAAAGGATTAACCTCAAAAACATACAAACAGCTAATGCAACTCAATACTAGAAAAACAAAGAGCCCAGTCAAAAAGTGGGCAAAAGACCTAAACAGCCATTTCTCCAAAGAAGACAAAAAGATGGCTAATAACCACATGAAAAAATGCTCAGTGTTGTCCATTATCAGAGAAATGCAAATCAAAACTACAATGAGATATCACCTAACACTGGTCAGAATGGCATCATCAAAAATATCTACAAACAATAATGTTGGAAAGGATGTAGACAAAAAGGAACACTCTTGCACTATTGGTGGGAATGTAAATTAATACAGCCACTATGGAAGATAGTATGGAGATTCCTTAAAATCTTGGAATAAAACCATCATGCTGCTGCTGTTGCTAAGTCACTTCAGTCGTGTCCAACTCTATGCGACCCCATAGACGGAAGCCCACTAGGCTTCCCTATCCCTGGGATTCTCCAGGCAAGAACACTGGAGTGGGTTGCCATTTCCTTCTCCAATGCATGAAAGTGAAAAGTGAAAGTGAAGTCACTCAGTTGTGTCCAACTGTTAGCAACCCCATGGACTGCAGCCTACCAGGCTCCTCCATCCATGGATTCTCCAGGCAAGAGTACTGGAGTGGGGTGCCATTGCCTTCCCACTACTAGGAATATACCCTAAGGAAACCAAAACTGAAAAAGACACATGTACCTCAATGTTCATTGCAGCACTGTTTGCAATAACTAGGACACTGAAGCAACCTAGATGACCACTGACAGATGAATGGATGAAGAAGTTGTGGTACATATATACAATGGAATATTACTCAGCCATAAAAAGTAATGTATTTGAATCAGTTCTAATGAGGAGGATGAACCTAAAGCCTATTATACAGAGTGAAGTAAATCAGAAAGAGAAAAACAAATATCATATATTAATGCCTATATATGGAATCTATAAAGGTGGTACTGATGAACCTATTTGCAGAGCAGCAAATTTGCAGAGATACAGACATAAGAGAACAGACTTATGGACATGGTGGGGGAGAACAGAGGATGGGATATAAGAAAGAGTAACATGGAAACATTTACAACCATATGTGAAACAGATAGCTAGTGGAAATTTTCTGTGTGACTCAGGGAACTGAAACCAGGCCTCTAAAAACCTCAATGGGTAAGATGAGGAGAAAGTGGGAGGGAGGAAAACTATGATCAACCTAGACAACATATTAAAAATTGGAGACATTACTTTACCAACAAAGGTCCACCTAGTCAAAGCTATGGTTTTTCCAGTAGTCATGTATGGATGTGAGAGTTGGATTATAAGGAAAGCTGAGCACCAAAGGATTGATGCTTTTGAACTGTGATATTGGAGAAGACTCTTGAGAGTCCCTTGGACCACAAGGAGATCCAACAAGTCCATGCTAAAGGAGATCAGTCCTGAATATTCACTGGAAGGACTGATGCTGAAGCTGAAACTCCAATACTTTGATACCTGATGTGAAGAACTGACTCACTAGAAAAAACCCTCATGCTGGGAAAGATTAAAGGTGGGAGGAGAAGGGGACAACAGAGGATGAGATGGTTGCATAGCATCATCAAGAGGGAGGGGACATGGGTATACCTATGGCTGATTCATGTTTATTTTTGGCAGAAACCAATGCAATATTGTAGAGCTATTATTCTTCAGTTAAAAACAAATAAATTTAATTCTAAAACATATGTAAAAATTGCAAAATACCCATTGAACCTGCTTAGTTGTTAAATGTTGTACAAATATTTTATATAGCAATATCTTACTTAATCTTCTCCACCAAGCCTTTTTTAGATAATAAAATGGAAACAGAGAATGAAGTGCCAGGTTCTTTTAAGAATTAATAATTGCTAAAGTTAGAACATGCATTCATTCTGTGTGATTCCATTGGGAGAGATTTTTATAACCTGAGATATTTTGTCTCTGACATTGCTCTTTCCTCTACTAGGAACATGTTGCTGTTATTGCTCTTTAGTCACTAGTCCTGTATGACTCTTGTGACCTCATGTAGCCTCCCAGGCTCCTCTGAAATCTTCCAAAAAGGGGAGACCAAGCTGAGTGGCTGTGGCCAATCTCTGGGCTTTTCTTTTCAGCATCTGAGGGCACCTCTGGATTATCTACAACCTCCAATTCATTCTGTCATACTTCTTGGTTTTCCTTTCTCTGTGGAAACCAGCTAGAAACATCTTAAGCCCCAGTGATTAATCTGACTTGTAGTCACTTCCTCAGCCTACTGTCCATCTATTTTATTTGACCCACTTATTAGTAACTTTAAACTCACTGGGAAATTTTCCAAAACCACTAAGATATTATTAACAGGTCACATGAGCAGATTTCAACAGACAGGAAGGACATATAATACCATGAATTCTAGTTACACAGCTGTCTCCAAGCCTATATTTCATAATTATGGGATGAAATATGGTCCCTCTGAGTTGATAAGGTATTTTCTAAGTTAGATAGGAAAATTATTATAGGAAAATAATAATTTTCCAGGGGATCTTCCCAATTCAGGGATTAAACCCTGGCTCCTGCATTGCAGGTGGACTCTACCAGCTGAGCTACCAGCAAAGCCCCTGGTAAAGTTTTAATTTATAAAGCTAAAAACATTTATAATTTAGCTTTAACAGTCTAGTCTGCTAAAGAAAGCGAATTTTTGACTATGCACCCAAATATTTTTTAGACTGTTAAGGTGACAAAACATTTTATAAATTCTCTCCTTTCCACTGATAAATCGCTTCTTAATTAAGAACAATGAACACAGTATTCTGAGAGATATTGCTGTTCAGTTCAGTTCAGTCACTCGACTGTGTCTGACTCTTCGTGACTCCATGGACTGCAGTACACCAGGCTTCCCTGTCCATCACCAACTCCTGGAGCTTACTCAAACTCATGTCCATTGAGTCAATGATGCTATGCAACCATCTCATCCTCTGTTGTCCCCTTCTCCTCCCACCTTTAATCTTTCCCAGCATGAGGGTTTTTTCTAGTGAGTCAGTTCTTCACATCAAGTAACAAAGTATTGGAGTTTCAGCTTCAGCATCAGTCCTTCCAATGAATATTCAGGACTGATCTCCTTTAGGATGGACTTGTTGGATCTCCTTGTGGTCCAAGGGACTTTCAAGTGTCTTCTCCAATATCACAGTTCAAAAGTATCAATCCTTTGGTACTCAGCTTTCCTTATAATCCAACTCACATCCATACATGACTACTGGAAAAACCATAGCTTTGACTAGATGGACCTTTGTTGGTAAAGTATTGTCTCCAATTTTTAATATGTTGTCTAGGTTGATCATAGCTTTCCTTCCAAGGAGCAAGTATCTTTTAATTTCATGGCCGCAGTCACCATCTGCAGTGATTTTTGAGTCCTCCTAAATAAAGTCTTTCACTGTTTACATTGTTTCCTCATCTATTTGCCATTAAGTGATTGGGTTGGATACCATGATCTCAGTTTTCTGAGTGTTGAGTTTTAAGCCAGCTTTTTCACTTTCCTCTTTCACTTTCATCAAGAGACTCTTTGGTTCTTCTCTTTCTGCCATAAGCGTGGTATCATATGCATATCTGAGGTCATTGATATTTCTCCCAGCAATCTTGATTTTACCTTGTGATTAATCCAGTCCTGCATTTCTCATGATGTACCCTGCATATAAGTTAAATAAGCAGGGTGACAATATGCAGCCTTGATGCACTCTTTTCCCAATTTGGAACCAGCCTGTTGTTCCATGTCCAGTTCTAACTGTTGCTTCTTGACCCGCATACACATTTCTTGGGAGGCAGGTCAGGTGGTCTGGTTTTCCGATCTCTTGAAGAATTTTCCAGTTTGTTGTGATACACACAGTCAAAGGCGTTGGCATAGTCAATAAGCAGAAATAGATGTTTTTCTGGAACTCTCTTGCTTTTATGATGATCCATGGAGAAGGCAATGGCACCCCACTCCAGTACTCTTGCCTGGAAAATCCCATGGGCGGAGGAGCCTGGTAGGCTATAGTCCATGGGGTCGCTAAGAGTCAGACACAACTGAGCGACTTCCCTTTCACTTTTCACTTTCATGCATTGGAGAGGGAAATGGCAACCCACTCCAGTGTTCTTGCCTGGAGAATCCCAGGGACGGGGAAGCCTAGTGGGCTTCTGTCTATGGTGTTGCACAGAGTCAGACATGACTGAAGTGACTTAGCAGCAGCAGCAGCA
>SJYC01063298.1:0-34380 GCA_006408675.1 Madoqua kirkii
AATGTATTGGTGAATGAACAGAAAGCTCCAAGTCTCTTAAGAAAAAGATATAAAAAGATGAGATGGAGTAAATCCAAAGACCATTTAATCTTTCTTGTTACTGGTGAAAAAGTGGTAGCCCAGAGCTGGGGTAGTGGGGGGTGGGCGCAGAAAGGACACGGCCTATAGCATCTGAATTTGGAGCTGTTTTCCTACACTCTGCCTGGAGTAGGGCTCTCTAGTGCTTGGGAAGGCAGTCTTGGGCATATGCCTGCTCTTTCAGTGCCAACTCCAATCTATCACAATTGCACATTGGGGCTTGAAATGCCTAGTGGTGACCTAGACCCTCATAGATGCCAGGTTCCCCAGCTTCTACTAGAGGACTTTTCCATTCCAACATCCTGCCCTGGAGCTTTGTTTTTTTCTCTCAAAAAATAATATTGCCCAATTTTACTCTGTGACAGTGACCTAAGTACCTACATGGATCAGCTCACCAGCCTCTATTTAATTGTTTACAGTATATCAGGGGCTCTGCTAAGTGATTTCTTTGCATTATTCTACTTAAAGTCTGTAGCATCTTTTTTTTTTAACTTTTTGTTTTATATTACAGTCTAGTTGATGAACAAGGCTGTGTTGGTTTCAGGTGTATAGCAAATTGATTCCGTTATACATGTATATTTATCCATTTTTAGATTCTTTCTTCATATAAGCAATCACCGAATATTGAGTAGAGTTCCCTGCTCTATACACTAGATCCTTGTTGATTATCCATTTGATCATGTTTTATTTTTAATTGGAGGATAATTGCTTTGCAGTTGCATTGGTTTTTGTTGTTGGTTTGTACAATAATGTGAATCAACTTATGTATACATATATCCCTTCCCGCATAAGCCTCCCTATCCCCCACCTTCCGCCTCTAGGTCATCACAGAGTACCAAGCTGAGCCCCCTGTGCTGTATGGCTGCTTCCCATTAGCTGTCTGTTTTACACATTTGCCTGGAGAATCCCATGGATGGAGGAGCCTGGTGGGCTCCAGTCCATGGGGTCGCTACGAGTCAGACACGACTGAGCGATTTCCCTTTCACTTTTCACTTTCATGCATTGGAGAAGGAAATGGCAACCTGCTCCAGTGTTCTTGCCTGGAGAATCCCAGGGCCGGGGGAGCCTGATGGGCTGCCGTCTATGGGGTCGCACAGAGTTGGACACCCCTGAAGCAACTTAGCAGCAGTGTATATATGTCAATGCATAGCATCTCTCAGAGGTAAATACTATTCTTGTCCCCAGTGTACTGGTGAATAAGGTGTGCATGAAAGAACTTAGGTAACATGTCCAAAGTTAACAACTAAAATAAGAGAAGTACTGCTTCAAATGTCTATCTATAATCTGCAAATCTTACCATCCAGTGCCTTAATGACTCAACCCTCAAGCACTTACACATGCCAACTCCAGCCCAGTTCTCAGCCCTGGGTGCCTTTCATAGCAAATCTCACTAGAAGTTGCCTCATTCCTTTGTGTTCAAATAAGCTGTCAGGTATAAGCTGAGAATCAGTGAATGTTTACATGATATGTCAGACTTCCTAAGTGGCTCAGGAGTAGTTTATGCCTTAACTCCCCCCAAAGCACTTAATCTTGCATCTTTCAAATGTGCTAGCAGCCTAGTGAGGAACATATTTGATGAGAAAGGGCTGTATGAAAGATAACTTCCCCTGTATCTCCATTTTGGCATATTCTGCCCTATGTAAATATTTAGTGCTGTTTAGGGGTGGGAAATAGTCATTTAACTTAGAACCTCCAGCTTAAAAAAATTACAAAGCACATTTACTCTAGGGTTTTTAGTAATACAGCCTTTTCTATCCATCCTTCATGAAGATACAGTATATAAAAGATCTGAATCACATGTCACCGATTGAAAGAGGTACATGCACATTTGGTGGCTGCAGGAGTAGAAATGAGAACTTAGTGATACCTGGCTCCTTGTCTTCCTGATTTGGTCCCACAGCCTGAAGCAGGAGAAAGTCACCAACCCAAGGTCACACAGTTTTCCAGATAATCATAGAGTTACCTGTGAGCATTGGCACCTAATATGTTCAGTGCTAAAGTGCACAATTTCATTCAATGTGTGTACCTCATTTGTACCAGGGTAGTAGCAGTGCTTTTTCTTTTCCTGCCTCAGCTGACTCTGAATAAGGAATCCCTTCTCCCTATTTTCCAGGCCCACCTCCCTGGAGTCCCTCGTGGTACACTCTGTTTGCTGCCTCCAGACTGGGTTGCTTAGCAACCAAGCTCGGCAGGCTTCCTAATAGACAAAGGTTTTTTCTTCCAGTCCAACTGCTGTACTAATGCTCATTGTTGACAAGGGAACAGTTCCCTGCTGAGCATACTCTGTAATCTGGAGACAGATTTGGGGGCTTATTGTCAGGAGCCTTGGACATCTCTCTTAAAGGGGGAGGAGGCACAGAAATTTGAGGACTAAATCATATTGAATGGACTGTTTCCTGTGTTGATTGATAGATGACTACGCAGACATTTCAACTTGGTCACTTACCAGAGATTGTATCACAGGAGACATTTGGTTACAGTAGCATCCAAATTCATAGAATAATTCACATTGCCATCTTCTTGTCCTATACAACCCACAAAGAAATCATCTCCTATCGCCAGGTACACAGCCACAGCATTTGACATTATTTCATAGGCATGAACTAAGCTATCAGATTGAAGCTCCATTAAACTAGAAAGGCCTGAATCCATGGACTGCTTTCAAATCCATCTCACAGGATCCTAACATTAGGCCATCCTCAAGGTAGGCAAAACATGGAAAAGCATTTCCACTTCGTAGAAGATGAGGTGACTCACCCAAAAGTAGACAGGGAAAAGGAGGCAAAGCTTCTTCTTCAAAACCAGCTCCTTAGAGTCCTCTGGCTCCAGATGTATGTTTAGCTCTGGGACAGATATATCTTCATGTGGAAAACGGTTTGATATTTGTAGTTCCCCTGCAGAGACAGGAGGGCAGAGGGTTAGCTTGTAAATTGCTAAATAAGCTTGGAGAAATGTAACTACTTACTCTGGGTTACTCTGCAAAGCTGTGACCCTCTCAGCTTTCTGAATCAAGGCAATCAGCCATTAAACTCTACACTATCTATGTCTCCATGGCTTTATTATGAGACCCCTGTGAATGCACTTAGAAACATATGCAAGCAACTAAACCTTAAGTATAGATGAATGACAAATTGCAGATAATACACCCTACCATTGAATGTGGCAGGATTTCATAATCATTTCCCCCTCCCAGGACAAAGCAAGATAATAAACTTAATGAGAATAGGTGTTATGTTTATTTCCCTTTCCTTGGGTCTTGTATATATCTACAAAGAGCCTGTGTATCACAAATATTAATAGAAGGAAAGAATAAAAAGATGGTCAAGGGCAAGCCCAAGTACAAAGATAAGTTCAAGGCCAAGGTCAAAGTCAAGAGCAAGTCCAAGACCCTTAACTAATCTAGTGCCAGACATACACAGGTATATTGAATATATTTATTATTTTCCAGATACTTAGTAGCATTCCACTCCTGTTTTTATTGCCTTATCTGTGAGGAGTTTCTCCCTTTTTCCTTTGTTTTAATAACTATATCTTTTCCTCAGACTTGTAAACATATTTAGATACCGCATGAACTCTTTGTCTTCAACCACAAAAAATACAGGAGCAGGATACAGCATACAGAAATATGAATTTTATATAGATAAGAAAATATGTATGATTCCAAAACTAATGGTCATGTCTGTTCAGAGATACAATGATGCAGGAAGACATTAGCAGAAAGTAGACACAAAGTGACTATAATCATACCAATTAATCAGAATGCCTCTACAATAGAATCTACCAAATAAGTTACTTTCCTGGTTAATAGTAATTTACAGATTGTTTTTAAAAAAGAATTCATATGTTATTTATTTGAGTCTCACAATGAGCCCAGTAGTAACTATTAGCCCAAGATCACAAATGACAAAACTAAGGCCTAGAGAGACTCAGTTACTTATTGTTTAAGATTACATAAGCAAGAACTGATTTTTAGATCTTCCAACTGAAAATTCCATAGCCTTTTCAGTATACTGTATAACATCTGATCAGCCAAAAATTGACTTAGACCACTTTTTTTGTAGGGGGGAGATCCAGAAATCTTTGTTTTAATGATTGCTCCAGTGTCTTTGATGCATCCTAAAATTAGAGAAGCGCTGCTGTCATAGACCAACTTTCACTGTATTCTCTTTTTATTTTATTTTTGATTAGAGGATAATTGCTTTCCAATGTTGTGTTACTTTCTGCTGTACAACAACATGAATCAGCTATAAGTATACATATGTCTCCTTCCATCCCATCCCTACCTAACCTAGACAACTTATTTAGAAGTCTTGTTAAAATCATTCTAAAGCATTTTCATACACTTGACTCAGGAGGCAAGTATAATCCCAATTATATACAAATTCTAGAAAATGCAAACTAATTCATAATGACAGAGTAGTAGTAGTAGTTACCTGGGGATGGGAAAGGGAGGGCTGGATTACAAAGGGGCAGAAGGAAACTTTTGGAAATTATGGATATGTTCATTATCTTAATTGTTTAGCTTAAAACCATTTAGAAAATGGTTTTCTAGATGCGACATATGTCAAAGCTCATCAAATTCTCCTCCTAAATATGTGCATATTACTGTGTATCATTAAATAAAGTTGCAAAAGACAAAAGAATGAAAAGAAAGAAAAATGAGGAAGCACTCTATTAGCCAATATACCAAAAATAGCTTATATCTCAATACTACTCATATTATCTAATTAGACTAAATAATACCACTTTAGATTCAAAATCAGGAAGAATTTTCTGGCATTTTCTGGCATTTCAGTATCATTAAAATCTTGGAATATTGTCCAGAGAAAACATAAAAGATCTTCCCTGTGAAACAAGATTGGCTACCCAACAGTAAGGCCAGTTCAGTTCAGTTGCTCAGTCGTGTCCGACTCTTTGCAGCCACATGAATCACGGCACAACAGGCCTCCCTCTCCATCACCAGCTCCCGGAGTTCACCCAAGCCCATGTCCATTGAGTCGGTAATGCCATCCAGCCATCTCATCCTCTGTCAT
Organism: Madoqua kirkii; assembly: GCA_006408675.1. NCBI lineage: Eukaryota > Metazoa > Chordata > Mammalia > Artiodactyla > Bovidae > Madoqua > Madoqua kirkii. The sequence goes on from SJYC01063298.1 coordinate 5,112, forward strand.
CCCCTTCTCCTCCTGCCCCCACCCCCTCAGCATCAGAGTCTTTTCCAATGAGTCAGCTCTTCCCATGAGGTGGCCAAAGTATTGGAGTTTCAGCTTCAACATCAGCCCTTCCAATGAACACCCAGGACTGATCTCCTTTAGGATGGACTGGTTGGATCTCCTTGCAGCCCAAGGGACTCTCAAGAGTCTTCTCCAACATCACAGTTCAAAAGTATCAGTTCTTCTGTGCTCAGCTTTCTTCACAGTCCAACTCTCACATCCATACATGATGACTGGAAAAATCATAGCCTTGACTAGATGGACCTTTGTTGCCAAAGTAATATCTCTGCTTTTCAACATGCTATCTAGGTTGGTCATAACTTTCCTTCCAAGGAGTACATACATAACTGCCTTACATAACTTAGATTGGGAAGAAGAAGAAAAGTTAGTCAAACCAGAAATGCCCTCCTAGCCTTCAGTATTTTAATTCTTCTTCCATTCAATATTATCCCATCCTTCACCACAATAATCATTAAAGATCTTTTGCTTAGCTAGTTCTATAATCTATTCTTTTTAGAGCAAGTTCATCATCCAGCATAATAATCAAGAATATAAAACTTGGACTCAAGTTGGCCCAGGTGAAAGGCCTTTCCTCCTAGTAGTTGTTTAGATCCTTAGGCCTCTTTGAACCAGTTTCCCTATACACAAAATGGGAATTATCATAGCACTTATGTCAGAATGTGGCCATAGACATTTAATAAGGCAATGCTTAGTAAAGCTTTTGACTCAGATCTGACATACAGGACTCGATAAAGTTAATCATTAATTTAAAAGACAGTAAGTACTATATCTTTAGTTTTATATCTGATTTTTTTCTTCAAAGAGCCCACATTCTTTGAACAAGGTTCCAAGATATCCCACACTTTTCAATCAACTGATGGAACGAGTGCCTTGTGCATTTCCAAGAAGCGTGTGTTCAAACAGTATTTAACCAAGGTTAATACCTTTCTAGGTCCAGGGAAGAAATTCCCGAGAAGCAGCATTCTAGACCTTTTCCATGTAGGACTGTGCTGTTGGTATCCCACGATTTCCTTTTACTTCCCACCTTCACCACCAGAAGGAAGAATAATTCAGTACACACGGTTCCTGCCCCTTCCTGTGCTGGATGGGAACATACCATGTGTTTCCCTCACATGCTAGATTTTTCTGACACCATCTGTTCTCCTAAGTCTACGGCACACAGTTTGCCTTGCTGTCACAACTCTCTTTGAAAATGTCGAGAAGACATGTGATGAATGATTCTAAGGAATGTTGTTTGCCTACCAACCATCTCACTGCTGAGTGCTGGGCTGGAGCTGGGTAACAGTCCAAGACCTTACAGTACTGGGATTCTCTGTGTAGCCCTACCTTATATGTCACAGAGGTTGAATGATAGAGACGGGGCTGATTCCAAACATTTTTAACTCAGTAAGGGCACAATGCTACAGATCCTAGGTTAACTCTTAACTACTGAGGTGTTAGTTTCCACTGGGAATGATGGTAGTCACCTTCTACACATAATATAATCCTCACAAAACCCCAACAAGAAGGATGACACCCTAATCATCTACATGTGTAATTGAGAAGCTAGAGACTTAAATAGAAGAGTTGCTCTTCTCCTGGTCACATTGCTAATAATGGCAGAGTTGGGATATGAACCCAAGCTGTCTGTCTCCAGATTCTCTGTCCTTGCCTACAATGCCTCCAACAAGAGCAGTAAACTACAGAGCAACTGCTTTGCAACCTCCAGTCCAACCTTTAAGAAGATTTTTTGTCCCCTGGAGTTATAGTTCCATTTTTCTATACTACTTTGTTTCCTAAACTGGAAGGAAGTTAACGGCAGAGACCATGAGCTACTTATATTTATACACCCAGCCACACAAATACACACCTCTCACACCACCTTTGATCACTTTGTTGGTTGTTGTTCAGTTGTTAAGTCATGTCTGCCTCTGCGGCCCCAGGGACTGCAGTGCACCAGGTTTCCCCGTCCTCCACTATCTCCTGGAGCTTGCTCAAACTCATGTCTATTGAGTTGGTGATGCCATCCAACCATCTCATCCTCTGTCATCCCTTTCTGTCCTAAGTCTTTCCCAGCATCACGCACAGTAGGTGCTCAGTAAATATCAGTGATGGATAGCATCTCAAATGCGATCAATCGCTTTTATATTACAAGCATAATCAAGTAATGTATCATCCAAATCAGGGTATGTTTGAGAGGGAAATGGGTCCTACTAAAAATTATCTGGAAAAATAGCTATCGAGATTATCTAAGACAAACTGGACCAGGTGGTTAACCTAATTATAACCCCTCTCCTACTGCATCTATTCAACATTATGAGTTTCCTCTGAGATAAAACTAACAGACAGCCATCGAAACAGTTAAACTGAAACATGGAAAAATGGAGCCATCTATTCCAAACACAAACCCCAAAACAGAGACTATCAAAAAGACAACCTGAGTGTCACCCTGATTCTGTTTTCCCTTTTATAAATGTGTTTATGATTTTTTTTTCCCCTCTCCTCAGCAGATGCGACCTGATTTGTGCTCTGGCTAATGTCACTCACGTCAATAGCATTGCCAAATGCAATGAGGTGTGACTGACACCAGGAAAGATGATGAGCAAGGAGAATGGCAGCTGGCTGCATTTCCTTCTTGCAGAATTTTAATGAATCAAGGAGCATCCTGATAGAGCACATCTGTACATGCTAGAAGCTAAGCTGAATGCTCTCGTCCCCAACTCTGAGATCTGAGAAACCCAACCCTCATGATAGGGTTAGATGGATCCTGAATAGACGATGAGGACTGAGGAATATAGGAAACAGCCACAGGAGAAGTCTGCAGCTATGGGGAAAACTGCAGCGAGGTGGGAAAGAAACATGAGTTCTCTCTCTCTCTCTGTCCTACTCATTAGTTTTGTGACTTAAGCTAATTATTTGTCTTATTGGGACTCTATTTTCTAAAAATAAGCAAACACGGAAGCTATCTTAAGTAAAGACAATAAAACAAGTTGTTTATTTCAAGGATGCACAGGCATTTCATGGAAGTTGAAGGGAGAAACACAGTCTCGGGAGTACTGGGTAAGGAGCTACAATGGCCCTGCATGCCGAGGAGGAAAACTTTTTTCCTCTTTCCTGATTACTTCCTTCTGTGAATCTGCTTCTTTCTCACCTCAATCATTTTTTTGCTACCTAGTAGCCTGGTGGAATAACCCAAGTTTTAATGGTATAGGTCCAGGCACAAGGAACAACTGATAATCAATTCTTTTTCTGTGCCCGATGCCCAGTCAAAGATCTGAGCAGCCTAGCTAGTGCCAGGTGTCTTCCCCAGAGCCCCAGAGCATTAACAGAGAATACTTCAATTCTAGATACCATGCCTGGGGCCTAGTTCTATGGCCCAAGAGAAGGTGGGTCCATCCCTGTCACAAAGGGACTGTTTGTGAGCTGAGACAACACTTTCAAAGGTATCCCATTATCTTATGTAACTTTACTCCCTCAGTATTAAAATCTGCCTTTTCTTTCCTCATGCGGTTTTTAAGTCTTAAATAATACCATGTCTAGGGGGGAAATGTGGAATTCAAATGACATTCCATCTGTCAGGTACTAGCTTTAACCTTAAATCACCCTGTGAGTCAGATGTAAAGCAGTCATATTTAAACCTATATCCTCTAGATCCCCAAGTTGTAGCCTTCCTTCCACAGATACCTAGAGGTCAATGTCACTGCCAGAAAAAAAGAAAAAGCTTTCCTAGTGTGAATGTTATAGGTCTTAGAGTTCACTGACAAGCCAGAACATTCTCCCTTTTCTAGGTTTGTAATTAATTCCCTTATTTGCATTATATAAATAGTGCTTTGTACAATTTCATATCCATAATTGTTATCATCAATAAATTCGGTTGTCATTTCTCTAACTGAACTCTGTGATGCTTAATTATTAAAACTGTAAACAGAACATAAGGGGTGCAGAAAGCATGAATATTTAGTGATACTGACAGATTTTGTTCATGACCTGCCACAATTATTAATATTACTATTAATTTTTCCAGGGTAGTTTGTCAACATCAGTACAGAGTATGAAGCAAAGAAAATTCCTTTACCCAGAACTTAATAGTCCAAGGAATACTACTAAAAAGGAAAGGATACACATCTCACAGAAGCCCTGAGAAATAATAAATTGATTAACAGACCTGTGATGGATAATGACTCAATAATGTCAGGGGGCAGGAAAGGGCTGGAAGGTAAAATAATATTCTGTAATATTCTCCACATGTCTGATCTAAACACTCCCTCTCCCCAACCCTTCACATAAATGCTTTTGTGAAAAGAGCACCAAGTTCTAATCTGATTCTGTAAATTATTGGCCTGAAATTCCTCACCATTAAAAGGGGTATAATTCAAATATCCAATCTGCCTAGCTAGAACGAGCAGAAAGGAACTCCTTTGTTAAGAAGCAGCAGAGAAAAGCTGAAATTCAAGAACTGAGTCAAGTTTTTCTCAAGAAAGTCTAAAGTGATATGCGCCCTGCATAAACATGAGCTATCTTGCATAAAACTGTTGAGAAACCAAGTAGATCCAGCCTGTGAGTCTCCCTCTAGGTATATACAAAGAGGCTCTAAGAGAACAAGGGTACAGTACAGATCACTAAGTGGTGGTAATCACCCAAGAGGGCAAAACTTACAGAGATGAGGGAGGGAAAGTGATAGAGAGGGGCTAGAAAAAGGGGAGGGAAAGGGAGGAAAAAAATATGGGATTATACTGACCGGGCTGTTTAAAGAAAACATCAACTAGAGGAGTGACTGTTTTTTTATAGTCTCAAGGGTACACATGTGCAAACACAGAGACATACATGGTTAGGTATTCCCTCCACCCACAGACACTACATATGTACAACAGTATCCTTATATTCCTCAGTATGTACAACTTGTGTGTCCATCCATTGTTGTTTAGTTGCTAAGTCATGTCCAACTCTTTTGCAACCCCGTGGACTATAGCCTGCCAGGCTCAGGGGTTTCCTAGCCAAGAATACTGGAGTGGCTTGCCATTTTCTTCTCCAAGGGATCTCCATGACCCAGGGACTCACACCACGCCTCCTGCATTGGCAGATAAATTCTTCACCATCTGAGCCACTAGGGAAGCCTTCATTTGTCCATGCACACACATAAATGCATACCAACAAATCACACCCCCTCCACATACACTTTCCACCCTGCTTATATCCGCTAGAGTAGTAGCAGCACCTCAGCAAGCTGTCTGAAACAGATGCAGAAATGGAGCACACAAATGCTTTAAAGACAGGCAGACAGTCACAGGGAAGAGGTTGCCATTGTCAATCAGAAAAACAGAGACCTATCCAAATGCCAACAGAAAGATCAGCATGACTGATATCTGCTTCCTTGAGCAACTGGTGAGTTTTCTGTACTTCTATAAATAGAATTGAAGAGGGAAGAAATTCAGGTCAATGGCTAAGTGCTCTCATTCGCCAGATCACTGCCCATTTTGGAAAGGATATTTTAGTGACGTGTTTGCCAAAGGGTCTAATTCAAATACTAACTAAAATATAAAATTATTAAAAAATGTAAATTATTCTCCTTCTTGATCCATCTCCTCAAAGGCACCGAGGAATCAAGTATGATACAAACATACGAACACACACTTGAACATCTGTAATGATCAAATATCACTCCAATACCCATTATCCAGCCATGAGTTATCAAATAAGCTTTTACCTATTATATCTGAAGGTGATATTGCATGGGATGGAATGAGCTGAAGGAATGGGCTGTTGAGTTCACTTGAAAGCTACCATTTATTAAAACTGTGTGGACACTGCTCCAGCATCTTCACAGTATCTCACTTAATCTTTTAACTCTCTGAAGTGGGTACCATTATAATCTCCATATTGTGGATGAGGAAACTGAGACAGATAAATCATGCTAAGGAAATATGCATATTATCATAAATAATATGCTGAGAAAGAGGCAGAGCTTGAACTTGAACTCAGATGGTCTAGCTCTAGAGTGTTAGGATACAATGAAGATATTTCATCCCCATGTTAACTATCAGCTATCAGTAACCATCTATGATGCTATACAGAGAACTGTTTTTGACTGTATTCGAACCTGACAAGGAGTGCTAGTCAATGGGGGAAGTGGACTACCTGTAGGAAGATGGGAGAGATGGGCATAGTGAGTATTTACAACACAGACCTGAGATCCAAAGACTGAACAACCTCCAACAAGTGCAACCTTGCCCAAATATGACAGATAAAAGTAAAATAATCAGCCACAGGTGTAGACGATCTCCCCATGTTAAAGCCCCCTCCCACCTCCCTTCCCTGCCCATCCCCCCGGTTCATCCCATACACCGGCCCCAAGCATCCTGTATCTTGTCTACACCTGTGGCTGATTCATGTCAATGTATGGCAGAACCAATACAGTACTGTGAAATGGAATAAGCATTAAACAAAAATAAAAAAATAAAAATTTTTTTAAAAAAAGTAAAATAATCAAAGACAAGGCCACAGGTTTAGCAGTGTTGCTATGTGTTTGAACACTGCCAGCACAATGCTGGGTGACTAAAAGAGCTTAATATACGAAAATCTTAGATCATTATCCTCTAGTTCAAAACATGATTTCACAGTCCCAATCTTTGTTTTTTAAACTCCATCCATCTCCATGTTTCTTACTAAAAATAACAGAATACACTCAACAATAAAACTCCTCTGCGTGCTTCAAACTAGTGTGGACTGAAATGCACGTCTAAAAGTCAGGTAACAGTTAAAGAAAGTGAATTACCATACTTAAAACAATTCCATGCGGTTGAAATTCTCACACTTAAACAACATCCGAAAGGTTTGGCAATTCGACTAGCTCTAAAAAAAAAAAAAAAACAGCTAAAAACGATATTTATTCCTGAACATTGATATGGGTAAGGGGAATGCTCTGTGTCAATTTAATCCTTACAGCGACTTCCAAAAGCCCTATTAGAACACTTATCCTAGGTCATCCAGCCATTCTGATCAGATGAGAACTATTACTCCAAATAGCTAAAACCAGCTTATTTTTTTTCCGATGGCCTCAAGATTGCCATTTGAGGCAATTGGACAAATAACGCATGTCTCAATTTCTCTTATAACCAAGGGTCTATAGACTGATGATGGGCAGGAAAGAGAGCTATGGACTATGACTGCAGGATGGCCTGGCATTCAGCCTGGCTTCATTTGAATCACACTCTCCAGTGACAGAATTAACCAGCCATGGAGATTGAGTTCACTGAACAGGAAAAATGAGGCTGCCAAGAAAAAAAAAAAAAAGCTAATGCAATCTAAGGCTGTGTTAAATAGAACAACAGCCATTTATTTATTCTCTCCCCTCCTCCAAAAAAGATTTAAAGGGGCAGTAAACAATAGTGTCCTGAAACAAGTAAATGAAAATCTCATTCCATTTCTGGTTTTCAGGCAACACATTGGAGACAGTCCTAAATTCCACAAGAAATACTTCACAGGGTCTTTGGAGAAACTAGACTTCATGTATTTAGAGTGTCCAGGATGCAGATGGGCAAAAAATTGTGGCATGTAGCAAATGACTGAACATCAAAGAACCTGAGGATATTTACTATAATGAAAAGACCTTGAAAACAGTTACCTTGTTTTACCTAATACTTAAAGTTCAGTTCAGTCACTCAGTCATGTCATACTTTTTGCAGCCTCATGGACTGCAGCACGCCAGGCTTCCCTGTCCATTACAACTCCCAGAGCGTGCTCAAACTCATGTCCTTTGAGTAAGTGATGCCATTCAATCATCTCATCCTCTGAAATCCCTTTTTCCTCCTGCCTTCAGTCTTTCCTAGCATCAGGGTCTTTTCCAGTGAGTCAGTTCTTCACACCAGGTAGCCCAAGTATTGGAGCTTCAGCTTCACATTCACTCCTTCTAATGAATATTCAGGCCTGATTTCCTTTATGATGGACTAGTTGGATCTCCTTACATTTCAAGGAACTCTCAAGAGTCTTCTCCAACACCACAGTTCAAAAGCATCAGTGCTCAGCTTTCTTTATAGTCCATCTCTCACATACATACATGACTACTGGAAAAACCATAGCTTTGACTAGATGGACCTTTGTTGACAAAGTAATGTCTCTGCTTTTTAATATGCTGTCTCTGTTGCTCATAGCTTTCCTTTCAAGAAGTAAGCATCTTTTAACTTCATGGCTACAGTCACCATTTACAGTGATTTTGGAGCCCAAAAACATAAAGTCAATTACTGTTTCTATTGTTTCCCCATCTATTTGCCATGAAGTGATGGGACCAGATGCCATATCTCAGCTTTTTGAATGTTGAGTTTTAAGCCATTTTTTTCACTCTCCTCTTTCACTTTCATCAAGAGGCTCTTTAGTTCTTCTTTGCTTTCTGCCATAAGGGTGGTGCCATCTGCATATCTGAGGTTATTGATATTTCTCCCAGCAATCTTGATTCCAGTTTGTGCTTCATCCAACCCAGCATTTCACACAATGTATTCTGCATATAAGTTAAATAAGTAGGATGACAATATACAGCCTTGATGTACTCCTTTGCCGATTTGGAACCAATCTGTTTTTCCATGGACAGTTCTAACTGTTGCTTCTTGGCCTGCATACAGATATCTCAGGAGATAGGTAAGGTGGTCTGATAGTCCCATCTTTTGTAGAATTTTCCACAGTTTGTTATAATCCACACAAAGGCTTTGGCTTAGTCAGTAAAGCAGAAGTAGATGTTTTTATATGGAACTCTCTTGCTTTTTCAATAATCTAATGGATGTTGGCAGTTTGATCTCTGGTTCCTCTGTCTTTTCTAAATCTAGCCTGAACATCTCGAAGTTCATGGTTCATGTACTGTTGAAGCCTGGCTTGGAGAATTTTAAGCATTACTTAGCTAGCATGTGAGATAAATGCAATTGTGTGATAGTCTGAGCATTCTTTGGCATTGCCTTTCTCTGGGATTGGAATAAAAACTGACCTTTTCCAGTCCTGTGGCCACCACTGAGTTTTCCAAATTTGCTGGCATACTGAGCGCAGCACCTTAACAGTATCATATTTTAGGATTTGAAATAGCTCAACTGGAATTCCATGACCTCCACTAGTTTTGTTTGTAGTGATGGTTTCTAAGGCTCACTTGACTTCACATTCCAGGATGTCTGGCTCTAGGTGAGTGATCACACCACTGTGGTTATCTGGGTCATATAACCCAGGTGTAGTTTTTTGTATAGTTCTTTTTTGTATTCTTGCCACTTCTTCTTAATATCTTCTGCTTTGTTAGGTCCGTACCGTTTCTGTCCTTTATTGTGCCCATCTTTGCATGAAATGTTCCCTTGGTATCTCTAATTTTCTTGAAGAGATCTCTATTATTTTCCATTCTATTTTTTTTCCTGTATTTCTTTGCATTAATCACTGAGGAAAGTTTTCTTATCCCTCCTTGCTATTCCTTGGAACCCTGCATTCAAATGGGTCTGTCTTTCCGTTTCTCCTTTGCTTTCTGTCATATTGAAGAGTGCTTAGATTTTTAGAATATGGTTTCAGAGAACAGAACATAACTGATAGGTGGAAATACCAAAACCTATCCAAAAATGATAAACACAGCCTATGAGATAGTGAGAGTTACTAATATCTCAGGTATTGAAGAAGAGACACGGTTATAAATCTCTCGACAAATGCTTCATGTCAGGCGGCAAGAAAGGACTTTTGAAAAAATCATGCATTCAACCAATTCATAAGTATGTACATTGAAAGATTCTTTTCCTCTTTACTAGGCAGTGGTTTGAAAGATTTGGCATAGTTTATGTGCTAAGCACAAGAAGTAAGGTGCTAGGAAGAAGAATGAAGGAGTTTCTATGAAAAGGCATAGAATTTTTCAATCAAAATTAAGTAGAAGTGAAATATGTCACATTACTGAATAGAACAAGATGGCTGGAGTGAGATATCACTGACTTCAATCTCATTGGATATACTCTTTTATTTTTCCCCATATCAGAGCAAAAAATGTCCCCTCTTTACAGACTTCTGAGCTGTAGATTATACCATCAGCCATTCAAGAAGATTGGACAATAGCAAATCATTTATCACAGGTGGGGAGCATTAGCCCAGCTTCTTGGAACTGAAAGGGGCTTCAAGAGCAATCCTGGGATCCCATTCTTTTCTCTGTTAAAAATGTGACTAAGTCATCATCCTTGCAAGAATCAGCCCACCTGATCAAGCTGTTTGTAATGCAGTTAGTGACCTCATCACCTCTACCCTAGTTGAATACCTTATTATACGTGGAAGGAAAAGAATGACGCTGTTTTTTTCATCTGCAATTTCCAGATTAAAAAGAAATCTCTCTTCACTTTCAGAAGGTTTTATATCAGATTTCCTTTTCCTTTCTTTGCTGATACAGCAGTACACACAATAGCTGTGAGGGGCAAATTTCGAGCCAACTTTCTGCAACTGAGCAATGAAGGATGAGAGACTGTGTTCTGATTTTCCAGTATCATGGTTCTGTCTTTCCAGATGACAAAGATCATGGCTTTCATTCACATACAAGGGCAATAAAAATAACAGTAATTAAAAAAGAAAAAAATCAGATTTTAGGTTACTTATAAAAATATGCTAAGATAGTATACCCATATGTACAAATGTGTTTGATAATTTGTTATGTAAGGGGGTGTTATGAAAATGAAACCTTTTTGGTTTGATCTGTTTCTCTCAAATAAGAAATAACTAGTAACATTTTACATCAAGTTTATAAAGTCTGATTTTTTCCTCCATGAATGCAACTAATTTTTATAAGTAAATGCTGGGTTTTAGGAGCTAGTGGCTCAGGTGCAAAGCAGGAGACACAGAGACCAGGTCAGGAAGATTTCCTGAAGAAGGAAACGGCAACCCACTCTAGTATTCTTGCCTAGAAAATTCCATGGACAGAGGAACTTGGTGAGCTAAAGTCCATGGTATCACAAGGAGAGGAGTCTGACACGACTGAGTACTAAACAACGACGATAGTAGGTGAATATATTTAGACTGAAGACCATAAATAAAGAAGTCTAATATTTTAAAGGCCAGAAGAGATAATGCAGATATCTGAAAAGGATGGATCTGAGGCAACAGAAAGCAGTGTTGATGTCCAGTTGGAAATTCTGTGCTCTGTCCATACATACTATAGTTCAATAATATAAATAGCAACAGCATTTTAAAAATGTGCCTTCACAAAATAATTGAATGTTCACAGCTTAGACTCCCATTTGAGCTGCAAAGGTGTTTTGTTTGTTTGTTTGCTTTAAACCAGAGGTTGTAAAAGATCACCTGATCTTGGTGTTTTCAACTCTGATACCACATTCAAACCCCTGGATCTAAAATATACTAATGTCTGGCTCCCATACCAGATCAGCTGGATGAGCATCTCTGAGGGTAGGAAACAATCTCACCAGGTGATTCTTAATATACAGCAAGGCATGAGAAATAAGAAGTAAGAAAACTAAAGCTGAAAAAAGTAAAGGGATTTGTTCAAGATCATATTAGCACTTGGTAGGGAGCAAGCCTTTCCTTAATCATCAATGAATAAGTTCCAATAGAGAAGATGCCCAAAAGCAAATGCATAGGGGAGGTAATAAAAGGAGAATGTACAAAAGTTGTCAAGACAATTATTTGATTGTAGCAACTATTTGGCTTTTTGGAAATTTAGTGGCATTGATGATTCAATGCATTTTCTTAGTGCCAATAATGTGCCTAAAATCACTAAACACTTGATGTATAGTTTTAAGTTTTAACAATTCATTAAACAGATGAAGATAGTAATGCACAGAAAGACAAATTATATTGCCAAGTATATAAAGCTAAGAAATATAGGATACATTTATACCTGTCTCTTTGAGAGAAAATTTACATGAAGCAAAATGTATAGATTTCAGCATACCATTACATGTGTTTGGCAAATATATATATATATATATATATATATATATATATACCCATGTAACTGAACCTATAATAAGATATTAAATATTCTCATTACCTTAAAAATTCCCCCATATCCCCTCTAGTCACTCCACACCCCACAGGTAACTATGATTCCAATTTCTATCATTATGGACTAAACATTCATAAATGAAATTATATAGTGTGTTCTCATTTGTTTCTGTTTTTACATTTTTTTAAGATTTTGTTTAGTTTTATTTCTGGCTGCTCTGGGTCTTCGTTGCTGCCCTTGGGCTTTCTCTATTTGCAGTACACGTGTTCCTCGTGGCAAGGACGCCCCTGGTCATGGAGCACGGGCTCTAGAGCATGGGCACAGTAGCTAGGGTGCATGCGCGTAGTTGCCCCATGGCATATGGGATCTTCCTGGACCAGGGAATGAACCCATGTGTCCTGTATTAACTGGCGGAATCTTTACCATTGACCCCAAGGGAAATCCCCTCATTTGTTTCTTACCGGTTTGTTCAACATCACTTTTTAAAAATATACATCTATATTATTACTTGTATCAGTAGTGAGTTGCCTTTATGTAGCTGAGGAGTATTCTATTATATGAACATACCACAATTTGTTCACCAATTGCCTTGCTGATGATCATTTGTTTGTTTTTAAGTAGTGATTTTTGCCTGATTATTAATAAAGCTGCTATACATGTGTTTAACTTTAGGAGAAACTACCAAACTATTTTCTAAAGTGCATGTCTTTTTACATACCTACTTCCCAGAGCAATACATGAGTTGTACAACTTCACACTGTCAACAGCATTTGTTGATGCAACAAGAAAGTGGTATTACATTATGGTTTTAATTTGCATTTCTCTGGTTAACTAATGATATCAAGTTATTTTTCATGTTCATATTCACCATTCATACATTCTTCCTGGTGAAGTGTTCAGATCTTTTGCCTCATTGTATAAAACTTCCTTGTGATTTTATTATTGGCTTTTTCCTTTTTTATTCTGGATCAAGTTTATTGTAAAATATATACTGTAAACATTTTCTCCCATATTGTAGTTAAACTTTTATTATTATTATTATTATTTTCTGAGTAGAGGTATTATTTGGTGACATTCAAGGAATCTTTTTTTCTAGGGCCTTTTTTTTTTTTCACTCCAAGAAACCTCTACCTGCTCAAAGATCATAAATTGCTGGGGTCCAGCCCCAGTGGATCCAGGGTATTCGAAGCGGAGACAGAGTTGGCATCTGGAAAAGACTATTTAATTAGAAATATAAAGAGATTAGGAAAGAATATTGTAGTAGGAAAATTAGTGGAGAAAAGATGCTGAATAACTTGGTTTATGTGGAAAACCAATAAAATTTTGAGACAAGAAGTTTGCACCATCTATGTTAGGCCACTGGTGCCCACTTGAATATGGAAGAGTGCCCCACCTTGGGCTCCCTTTCACGTGGATCTTAGAAGCCAGGGCAAGTAAGTAGATATGGTGAGCCTCCCCCTCCAGACGGGAATTCAGCTGGAAAAGGGGAGAAAAGAACGACATGAGGGAGCCCAGCATTGGTGAAAGACTCTCGACTTTATTTTTTAAAGTCAGCTTATATACCCCAAGTTGTACATAAAGAAAAATGGAATATGCAGAGTTATGCAGGGGCAGCAGTCCTGACCCTCACTGAGACCAGGCTTTCTTTTTGCATACCTTCCTGTATACAAAAGGTCTCAGGTAGTTTACACTATCTTCTGGCCAAGAGGCCTGGCTCTCTTTTTAGATAAATGTCTATCAACCAGAAAACTCTTTTTCCCTAGAAGTGTGTTTTTTGTTTTTTTTTTGTATCACCAAAGTACTAAATAAAGTTACATTTTTGTAGAACAAAGGTGTAATGGGTTATAACAAAGAAAGTACTTAACTCAAAGATCTAATGTGGTTAATACCAGGTCTACTACTCATTTTTTTTTAATATACCAACTATATCTACAAATAAAAGATATGAAAATTATGAAAATTTGGCAGCAAGTATTGGCTCAACAAATGAAACCTTTAATCAGTCTTATTTTAATGATTTTGACTCCTTGGAAGCCCCTACATTCCTAGGATGTTTTAAGCTTCTTGTGCCTCTCGTGGTCGGGAGGCTGTAAGCAATTCATAAGATGTAAAAAGTCCAGGGGAATCTGTTAGGCAAGCTAGAAAGTTATCAGAGGGAGTATAAGCTGAGACATTCTTTTTATATGCAGGAGACTGAAGCCCTGAGTTAACTTTTTCGGAGGAGTGGAAAAGCAGAGTACAATAAGGCAGGCAGATTCTGGTTTTGAGGGTACATGCTCAGGAAATACCAGGGGGAAACCCTGAGGCCTGACTCGCTTTGCCCATCAGGCCTCTGCCGCATGACCTTGTCAGGGGTGGGATTCCTCATGCTGGCTCCCAGCAATAAATATATGCTTCCATGTTTATTTTTAAAAAGTTTTAATGTTTTAGTTTTATAATTAGGTCTATGCTGCTGCTGCTGCTGCTAAGTTGCTTCAGTTGTGTCCAACTCTGTGTGACCCCATAAATGGCAGCCCACCAGGCTCCCCCATCCCTGGAATTCTCCAGGCAAGAACACTGGAGTGGGTTGCCATTTCCTTCTCCAATGTATGAAAGCAAAATGTGAAAGTGAAGTCGCTCAGTTGTGTCTGACTCTTAGTGACCCCATGAACTGTAGCCCACCAGGCTCCTCTGTCCATGGGATTTTCCAGGCAACAGTACTGGAGTGGGGTGCCATTGCCTTCTAATTGGGTCTATAATTTATCTAAATTAATTTTGTGGATTATGTAAAGTTGAGATTCATATTTCCATATGTTTATCCCATTATTCCAGCACCATTTGTTTAAAAGATTTTTTTCTCCTGAACTGCCTTGAAGTTTCTATGTAATTTATTATATGTGTACCATTCTAGTACCGAACTATACCTTGCCTCAAACTATATATCTTTATATGACACAATACTGTCATGTTTACTGTGGCTTATATCAAGTAATACAATTCACCTTATTTGTTATTATTTAATACAATTACAAATATTGTATATTCTTTACATTTCCATATAAATTTCAGACTAAGATTTTCTGTTTCCAAACAAAAAACTTGTGGAAAAAGTTTTGCTTGAGATTGAAAAGGGAAAATCACTCAGTTGTCTCCTTTGCAACCTCAAGGACTGTAGCCTGCCAGGTTCCACTGTCCATGGGATTCTCCAGGCCAGAATACTGGAGTGGGTAGCCATTCACTTCTCTAGGGATCTTCCAAACCCAGGGATTGGACTGAGGTTTCCCACATTGCAGGTGAATTCTTTACCATCTGAGCCTTCAGGGAAACCCAAGAAATTTGGAGTGGGTAGCCTATCCCTCTCCAGCAGATCTTCCCCACTCAGGAAGTGAACCAGGATCTTCTGCACTGCAGGCAGATTCTTTACCTGCTGAGCTACCAGGGAAGCCCTTGCTTGAGATTATGTTTAATCAAAACAACACTGAATCTTTTAGTTCATATCTCTACCAATTTAGGTCTTCTTTAAACCTTTTAGGAATATTTTACAATTTTTAGTAGATAAATCTCATGTATTTTTTGCTAAATTTATCGTTAGATTTTTGAGGTATCTTTTATGCTATTGTACATAGTATATTTAAAGTTTATGTTCCAAATATGTGCTGCTAGTATATATCAATAACCTCAGATATGCAGATGATACCACCCTTATGGCATAAAGTGAAGAAGAACTAAAGAGCCTCTTGATGAAAGTGAAAGAGGAAAGCGGAAAAGTTGGTTTAAAGCTCAATTTTCAGAAAACAAAGATCATGGCATCCGGTCCCATCACTTCACGGGAAACAGATGGAGAAACAGTGGAAACAGTGTCAGACTTTATTTTTTGGGGCTCCAAAATCACTGCAGATGGTGACTGCAGCCATGAAATTGAAAGACGCTTAATCCTTGGAAGAAAATTTATGACCAACCTAGATAGTATATTCAAAAGCAGAGACATTACTTTGCCAACAAAGGTCCGTCTAGTCAAGGCTATGGTTTTTCCTGTGGTCATGTATGGATGTGAGAGTTGGACTGTGAAGAAGGCTGAGCGTAAAAGACGCTTACTCCTTGGAAGGAAAGTTATGACCAACCTAGATAGTATATTCAAAAGCAGAGACATTACTTTGCCAACAAAGGTCCGTCTAGTCAAGGCTATGGTTTTTCCTGTGGTCATGTATGGATGTGAGAGTTGGGCTGTGAAGAAGGCTGAGCATCGAAGAATTGATGCTTTTGAACTGTGGTGTTGGAGAAGACTCTTGAGAGTCCCTTGGACTTCAAGATTATCCACCCAGTCCATTCTGAAGGAGATCAGCCCTGGGTGTTCTCTGGAAGCAATGATGCTAAAGCTGAAACTCCAGAACTTTGGCCACCTCATGCGAAGAGTTGACTCATTAGAAAAGACTCTGATGCTGGGAAGGATTGGGGGCAAGAGGAGAAGGGGACGACTGAGGATGAGATGGCTGGACGGCATCACTGACTCGATGGACCTAAGTCTGAGTGAACTCTGGGTGTTGGTGATGGACAGGGAAGCCTGGCCTGCTGCAATTTATGGGGTCATGAAGAGTCGGACACAACTGAGTGACTGAACTGAACTGAGTATATATTGACAGTATATCAATCACTACCTACTGAATACCTATAATGTGCCATAGACTATACTAAACATGCTCGACACTAAAATCTTCACAGAAATCTCTAAGAGACAAGTAAACTCATTTGTAGAGACATGGATGGATCTAGAGAACATTATACAGAGTGAAGTAAGACCGAAAGAGAGAAACAAACACCATATATCAAAAATGGCATAGTTGACCTTATTTGCAAAACAAACATGGACACCAAGGGGGAAAGGGGGAGGAATAGGGTGATTTGGGAGATTGGGACTGACTTATATATACCATTGATACTATGTATAAAACATAACTAATGAGAACCTAGTGTATAGCTCAGAGAACTCTACCCATTGTTCTATGATGACCTAAATGGAAAGGAAGTTCAAAAAAAGAAGGGATATGTATACATGCAACTGATTCACTTTGATTATAGTAGAAACTAACTCAGCATTATAAAGCAACTATACTCCAATAAAAATTAATTTTTAAAACAAGGACAGGCAAACTAAGGCAGAGATAAATTTACTTTTATATAGCTAAGCCTACAAAGCAATAAAGTTTCAAAGGCGAATTAGAACTTAATTCACCTTAATGTTAAAGTCTATGTTCAAACCACTGTGCTTTGCTTATGTTATAATATGGGGGACCTTGAATACCATGTCTTTGGGGATATAATCCTACCATTCATTCAGTTTCCACAGTAGATTCTTTAGCAAGGAAATAACATTTTGAAAGAGCTGTTCTAAGAATCCTATACAGATTGAGGTGGGAAGAATGAAATAGATGGGGTGATGAGAGACAGACTACATTTGTCCAACATCCCACACTCTGCCACCTCCAATTTGACTTCATTTCCTTAAGCTTGCCAATACTGAAATTCCATGCCACAGTTTTGGAAAACGGGGGCTTCCCAGGTGGCTCAAATGGTAAAGAATCACCTGCTAATGCAGGAGATAGAGGTTCAATCCATGGGGATCCGCTGGAGGAAGAAAAGGCAACCCACTCCAGTATTCTTGCCAGGAAAATGTCATGGACAGAGGAGCCTGGCAGGCTACAGTCTATGGGGTTGCAAGAGTTGGACATGACTGTGTGTGCATGCACACTCGCACACACACACACACATTTTGGAAAATAGTCTGCATGCATGCTGTCTATTCAGTCATGTCTGACTATTTGCAACCCCATGGACTGTAGCCCTCTAGGCTCCTCTGTTCATGAGGTTATCCCGGCAAGATTACTGGAGTGGTTTGCCATTTCCTTTTCCAAGGGATCTTCCCCAACTAGGGATGGAACCCATGTCTCCTGTGCCTCCTGCCTTACAGGAAGATTCTTTACTGCTGACCTATGGTAGAAGCCTGAAAATAGTCTTCAAATGATCGAATATAGAGTTAACAACTCTACAACTAGTTATGTACCCAAGAAAAAATAAAACATGCCCTCACAAAAACGTCTGTGCACTAAAAAGAATGAATATACATACATGTGTAACTGAATCATTTTGCTGAATACCTGAACCTAACAGAACTAAATCAACTACACACCAATAAAATAATATACACAAATGTTTACAGCAGTATTATTCATAGGAACCAAAAGGTAGAAACAACACAAACGTCCATCAACTAATGAATAGATAAGCAAAATATGATACATACAAATAATGGAATATTTTGACCATAAAAATGAATAGAGTACTGATATATACTAGAGCATGAATGGACCCTGAAAACATTATGAGAAATGAAAGAAGTCAATCACTAATGACTATATATTATATGACTCTATTCTTATTAAATGTCCAGAATATAAAAGTAAGTCACTGATTCATTAAGGCTAGTAGGGGACAAATTTGGGGGATAAGGGGATATCTAACTGGTATTGGGTTTCATTCTGAGATGATGAAAATGTTCTAAAATTGAACATCTGAAATATATTGCATATATTTGTAAAAATACTAAAAAATATTGAATTTCATTATTTAAATGTATGAATTGTACAGTATGTGAATTATATCTCAGTAGAGTTATTAAAAAATAAAAGAGCAATATTCCATATACATATACATAATAAATCACCTTGAACACTATTTACTATTCTAGGTTTCAATGGACTAAATACTTTACATATTTAGATCTTTCTGGAGTATTGTTGCCATCCATTATTACTGGCATTTTCAGCACTGCCTTGTGGCATGACCTTTGGTAGCTCTCTCTACTTTTCTTAGTTTGTTTTCATTAGAATTTAAAGCAGCCTGAGAGGCCGACTGAAGCCAAGAGCCAAGGAATATGAAAAGGATACAGCTGGAAACTACAACAGAGCTATAAGAATGACTAAACAAGAAAAACTCT
The DNA here is from genome assembly GCA_006408675.1 of Madoqua kirkii. Taxonomy (NCBI): domain Eukaryota; kingdom Metazoa; phylum Chordata; class Mammalia; order Artiodactyla; family Bovidae; genus Madoqua; species Madoqua kirkii. The sequence goes on from SJYC01063298.1 coordinate 24,068, forward strand.
CTGTATCCCTTGGCATTTTTGCCTCCATAATTTTGAACTAACAAGAAAGACAATTTTTTGACTATATCAGTAGGGAGCATTGCAATCTACACCACAAATATAGGTCATTCTTACTTCTCATAGAGAATAAAACAGCATCGTCACTGAAGCTGCTTTGTGTTGTTTTTTACTTTTTTCTTTTAAGTCCTGTTAAGCATGAAACATCCTTATAATAGAAAGGGACTTTAGAGAGTCTTCTGTCCAATGCTTTCCAAACTTTAATGTGAACCATCAGAGGATTTTGACAAAATGCAGAATCTGATACAATAGGTCTAAAGACAAGTATTCCCAGGCAATGTGGGTGCTGCTCTTTCATGGACTGGACTTAGAGTAGCAAAGTTCAGTTCCAATCTTTTCATATTATGCATTTTTAAAAAATGAAGAGGTACAGAAGAAAAGCAGACTTACTCAAGGCCACAAACTTTTGCAGTAAAAAGATCAAGACCAGACATGAAGTCTCTAAAATACCAACTGAGAATTGTTCCTACTACATAGCTTCTATCAGAAACCCAAAACACATTCTTCCTACATTCCCATGTCATCAATCTTGGTCCTGAGATTATGACATTTAGCAAGCAAAAATCTCTGTATGAGTTTCTTCTCTGCCCTACAAAATAATTAAGAACATTGAACATGAGAAAATAAAACCAAACCTATTTTTGGCCATCAAGGACCAAATGTTTTCCCATCAATGGCCATTCTAACATCCCAGCATAAGGTGAGCCTCTGTTTTGCCTCTGGCCATTATCAGAAAGCAATTACAAATACAGATATAGTTTAGTTAAGCAAACTGTGCTTATGGCACATCTACTGAGAAAAAAAGATTTATAAAATCCTTTAAGAGAGTAACTCCCTAAAGTTTGAGTGTTCTCTGATTTCTTATCCTACTAGTATGGATTAATGAGAAAGGATTTTATATCTCAAATATATATAGACTTAATAGTATACAGTAGTATTTACATGTGTGTGTTAGTACATGCATAGAATACCTCTGAAAGATTATGCGAAGCTAATAAGATAAATTACATCACTATTTAATAAACAGGAATACAGAAATATTGGTAGTAAAAAGCAGAGGAGTCTTTTAATTTTCACACTATCTTTTTTTTGTCTTATCTTTATTTATTATATATGTATATAAGTTTAATTTTTTAAGCCAGGAATGTTTTAGTAATGTAAATAAAAGATAGCATAGAAGATTGTAGTTTCTTAAAATGATCACAATAATATTTTTAGTTCCACATATGCCTCCCAAACCTTGCAACTCCATGTCGAAAGTTGTAGTTGGGACTTCCCTGGGGGCAGTGGTTAAGGATCTGCCTTGCAAGGCAGAGGACTCAGGTTCAATCCTTGGTTGAGGAACTAATACCCCACGTGCACAGAGCAACTAAGCCCACACTCTGTATAGTCCACATGACACAGCTACTCAGCCCTCACCCTCTGGAGCCCGTAAGCCACAACTAGAGAATATGTGCACTACAGTGAAGATCCCACGTGCCACGACTAGCACCTGATGTAGCCAAATACATAAATAATAAGTATTTAAATTGTTTTTAAATTGTAGTTTATTTTCATTCCCCTCAAACTTGGGAAGGCTTGTCGCTTTTAACCAACCAAATGAGTGAGGCAATACTTATTTTCTGGGGCTGGGTCTTTAAAAGAAATACAGCTTTCACTTGAATCCCCTTTTTAGGGGGTGGGGGATGTTGCTTTGAGAAACCAACCACCACGCTGTGAAGAGGTTCACATTCACCCACATGAAAAGATCACATGGAGAGAGATCCATGTGGAAAGAAGTCGAGACCTCAGTCAACAGCCTTGATCAACCACCATACTGAATCAACACGCCTTCAGATGATTCCAGTCCTCAGAATGAATCGTCTAGCTTAAACTCAGACATCATGGATGAAAAACACAACATTCCCTATACACCCTGTCTAAACTAACTCAGAGAATCCACAAACACAACAGATGATTATTCTATATCCTAAACTTCACAGTAATTTGCTGTGCAGCACCAATAATGGAAACAGATTTTTATACCTGGAAGTAGGGAAATGCCATTACAAAAATACCTAAAACCAGTGGGTGACTTGGAGGTGGGCAGAGACTGGCAAAACATTGAGGAGGTTATTTCTGAAAACTTCAAGGGTCTTATAAAGTCAGTCAGGAAACCTTGATGGCTCTTCGGAAGATTGAGAGTGAGGGATTAAAGGCATGGAAGAAGAGTGTCACTAGAAGCTGAAAGAAAGCCCCGTGTTCATTTATCCAGACCATTTGGTCCATTTTCCAGATTCCATATTATCACAGGAGACAGTGTTCCTAAACTTTCCATCACCACATCACAAGTGTTTTCTTTCTTTCAGCTTCCAGGAACACTTCCAGAGTCAGCCACTGGTTCTATTTGTGAATTTTTTGAGTTAGGAATTTAGACAGGCTGTAGGGGAGCTGGTTTCCTTTGCTGTGCAAAAACTTTAACATTCAATTAGTTCCCATCTTTAATTTTTGCTCTTATTTTGATTATACTAGGAAATGGATTCTCCCATAGATTGCTGTGATTTATGTAAAAGAGTGTTCTGCCTATGGTTTCCTCTAGGATTTTTATAATATCTGGTCTTACATTTAGGTCTTTAATCTATTTTGAGTTTATTTTTGTATGTAGTGTTAAGAAATATTCTAATTTCATTCTTTTGCATGTAGCTGTCCAGTAGCTTTCTTTTGCATGTAGCTTCCCAGCACCACTTATTGAAGAGACTGTGTTTCCTCCACTGTGTATTCTTGCCTCCCTTGCTGTGGCTTAATTTATCACAAGTGTTTAGCTTTATTTCTGAGATCTCTATCCTGTTTCACTAATCTATGTGTCTGTTTTTCTGCTAGTGCCACACGATTTTAATTACTGTAACTTTGCAGTATAGTCTGAAGCCAAGGAGCACGATTCCTCCAACTCTTTCTCAAGACTGTTTGGGTTATTCAGTGTCCTCTGTGTTTCAAAACAAAGTTTAAAATTATTTGTTCTAGTTTTGTGAAAAATGCCATGGTGTTTTGATAGAGATTGCATTGAATCTACAGACTGTCTTGGCTAGTATGGTTATTTAACAATACTCATTCTTCCAATCCAAGAACATGGTTGTGTTGACTTCAGTTTCTTTCATCAGTGTCTTATAGTTTTCAGAGTACAGTTTTTTACCTCCTTAAGTTGGTTTAACCCTACATATTTTATTCTTTCTCATGCAATGGTAAATGGGATTGATTTCTTAATTTCTCTTTCAGATCTTTTGTTAATGTTTAGAAATGCAACAGATTTCTGTATAGTAATTTTCTATCTTGCAATTTTACCAAATTCATTGATGAGTTCTGGTATTCTCTGGTAGTATCTTTAGGGTTTTTTTATGTATCATATCATGTCATTTGCAAACAGTGACAGTTTTACTTCAACCTTATCTAATGCAACTGTAAGGCTCTGGTCAGGAAAATTCAGGATAAATGACAGAAAATGGTTTAGAATCCTATACTCAGATCTTCAGATATCTCAAACACCTTATAATTCATCCAAGTAATCCTCCCCACCCCCTCCATTTGACTACTGAAGAAAATTAACCTTTGCCTCAGGCCACATGACTACTTAACATCAAAGGTCCACAGAGTCATTTCTCATTTCAAAGTTATTTTTTCTTTAAGTCTGGCAAATTCATTACTTCCAAATAGCTATGCAGAACTAAAAGACAGATTTAGGAAAATATATCATCAAAGGAAACAAGATGTCTTCCTCATGTCCCAAACCTTTGAAACTAGAATCTCCAAGGTCAGTTTCTTCCAATTCTGTCTCCTGAGTTACTGCTTGCAAGAGATTGTGACATGGAGATCTTTAGGACATACTACTGGTTGGTGTCTAGATTTCTTGCTGTATATAAGTGGAAACTGAGATTCAGAATAGATTAGGGATTTTCTTAATTTTCAGTTACAGAGACAGGATTACCCCATAATCTTATCTTCATTTAGTTAATATTTGAAAGTGAAAATGAAAGTCACTCAGTAATTCTTTGTGACCCCATGGACTATACAGTCCATGGAATTCTCTAGGCCCAAACAGTGGAGTGGATAGACTTTCCCTTCTCCAAGGATCTTCCCAACCCAGGGATCAAATCCAGGTCCCTGCATTGCAGGCAGAGTCTTTACCAGCTGAGCCACTGGCAAAGCCCAAGAATACTAGAGTGGGTAGCCTATCCCTTCTCCAGCAGATCTTCTCAACCCAGGAACAGAACTGGGGTCTCCTGGATTGCAGGTGGATTCTTTACCAACTGAGCTGTCAGAGAAGCCCAAGTCAAAATTTATTGATTACTAAATACCATACATTAGGCTAAGTGTTTTACCATCATCTTTTTAAAATCACCTACCAATGATCTGGTAGAAGCAATCAGAAACATCTCCAGTTAATATATGAGAAAAATGTAGAATGTACATCATTTGCCCCAAATCAGTCAGCTAATTAGTTGTAGATCTGGATTTTAAGCCCAAATACACCTGAATCTAAAGTCTATGACATAGGTTATAAAAAGGATCATTTCTGGTTCAGCGTGGATATAGATTCTTTGACCCAATGGGGTTACTCCCAGGCTCTCCTTCCTGTGAGTTTTGGGTTCTGTAATAAGACATACATCTAACTAAAGGAGGTATCTTTTAATTAAAGAGAAGTACTTTTTGAAAAGAAAACTTATTCCTACTGACCATTACTTTCCTGTCTCCCTTATTTCCTCCAAAATGTCTTCATCACTGTTGCGCTTCATGGTCATCTGCAGGGTCTCAGGTTTCATCACACCTTCTCCAGCGAAACCTCTTGTGTGTTCTCCTTCATTTGCTAAGATGAGGAGTGGGTGGGGAGAAAGTCAGCTCGTCTGCATTGGACCAGCTGGTCTGCGGAAGCAGGAACATTAGTGCCAAGATGCAGGTCCTACAGAAGGAGGCCAAAAGCCTGCCTCATTCCATTTGTTTTCTTTCAAAGGCCACTGCACTGGCTGTAGACAGATGTCTGACATCTGAGGACTTATTCCACGCCTACCCACAGATGGCTTTACCAACTTCCACAGCAGAAGTTCGATTTCTTTCCAAGCTTCAGCTTATAACTAGGGCATCACAAAGTCATAGCTGAAGAGATTATCCTTATGACTTACATTTGAATACCTCGCATGTGAATACCCACGTGCTTGACAATGTAGAAAACAACAATACCTCATTTAATCCTGACACCAAGCTTATAAAGTAACCATTATACTACTCCCATTCTACTAGTGAATTAACTAAGAATTAGAAGACCAAAGTCACTTGCCCAAGGTCACACAGCTAATAAGAAACAAAGTTGGCTTTTAAATCCAAGTCGAGTTTCACTTCATAGTCTATATTCTTTCCTGTTGTTCCATAAAAGCTAATGGAGATGATGATAGTGGTGGTGATGGTATTATTGTTGTTAAGGATAAAAATATCAGCAACAACAAAAGACAACTGTGGTCCCTGCATTATGCCAAGGGCTCTAAATGTACACCTTCATTTAATGGTCACTCCATTTAATTCTTCATGTGGCATGGTATTAATGTCTACTACTTACCTAAAGAATCTGAGCTAATTTAGAGAGGCTAGTAACATGCTCAGGGCTACAAACCAGTGACAGCACCTAAAGGGGCCCATTCTGTCTAACCCTAGCTCAAGCTCTTACCAATTATGACCATTGCCATCTTATTTTAAAGCTGGGGAAACTGAAGCTCAGAAAGGGAAAGCTCCAGGGCCCTATTTCTAGAACATGGTAGGCTACCAGTCTAGCTGTGACATTCCTCCAGGTTGGCTTATCAGCTCCCAGGAAAGGGCCATCTACTTAGCACCACCACATATCAGTAAACTCAACCAGTCTTCATTTTCAGAAGTAGAGGAGTATCGTGAGAAACAATGAGGGATAGAGTGGTTTGAGAGCCAGAAAGTACGACGTGAGCCATTCACTAGGCTGCTTCACTTTGACCAAGATATTTAAGTTGTCTCAGGCCCCTCCTTTTCCACAAGGGAGCTTCTTATATGATTGGTAACTTCTGCCATTAGGGACTATTCCAAGATGGTGTGTAGGCAAGATCTAAATGAGCTTGTAAAAATATTAAGTGCTATCATTTGAGACTAAATAGATCACTATGGGTCAAAGTAATAAAAGTGTGTTAATTGAGAAGTGGCACCTAAGGTTGATTTGAAACATATGAGAATAATGACTATGTTATTATTTTTTACTATGTTCTTACTACACGTTAGATCCTGAATAGGTTAATTTATATGTATGAGTTAAGTTTATCCTTATGAAATTTTTATGTTTACTGTTATTGTGCTTTCTATTCTAGAAGTGTAGAAACTGAGGCCCAAACAGGTGCAAGGTTAAAGAGCTAGCAGGCGACACAGTTGAGATTCAAGCTCAGGGGTCTAGCCTCAGCCACTACATCACACTGCCTTTCTGGGTTGGTTAAATAGACAATTGTAGGGACAGCTTCAGTGAAAGCAAGAAGCACACAGGGAGTTAAATTCCCTGCAGCAACTATACATGGATTCCACAATATGGAATTTGCATTTCAGATCCTAAAATGATAACCTGGCCATGCCCTGTGCTTTCAGGCAGGGCAAACATCACCACCACTGTGTACTTCGGAAGAGTTGAAGGATACTCCCAAGGTCGAGAATCTAAGTTATTGCCCCTTCCACATCAGTGTTTCTTCCTTAGTCTCTTTCCAGGAAGTACTGTTTAAATTCATGGGCATCCAGGTTTCAGGTAATAATTTCTCTGTCTACCTTACATGTATGGGTTTTATAAACCACAGATTACAAAGAAGGGTGCCGAGATGTACTAAATTTCCTTCAGAGACAGAAAACTATGTAAACACAAGATTTGTGGAAATCTAGAATAAAAGGCCTTAGACAAGATCATAAACAGCTGGCCAAATGGAAACTGAACTACATGGGCTTTTCTGCTCAACAGAGTATTAAAGCTGGAAGTCTTAGAAGTCAGGTTATGCAAACCTGCCATGTTACCGAGAGGGAAACCCAGGGCAAAGTCTACTATGATGTGCATGAGGGTCCATGGATGGCTGATGTTCAACCTAGGCCAGAACCCTAGCTCTGCAATTTGTAGCTTTTTTTTTTTTTTTTTTGCCATTCAGTCTTCTCGCTCACATTTCATCACTGCCAGGTCTAACCTACTCCTTCTCATTCTAATCACTTGCCAGTTTCTCTGAAGCCATGGCCCCAGGATCCATTGCTTCTCAACTATCTGTCCCTCATTATGGCATTCTCCTGCTGGCCTTTCCATCGCATGCTTGGTTCCCCCAGAGGGAGGCACTGGAAGGTTCTCATTAACTGAGAGGATGCTGATGGGACTCTTGCAGGTGCAAACATGCCCATCCCACTGAACGGGCCCTGGTTATGCCAAGCAGAAAGGGCCTTCCCTCTGATAGGAAGCCCAAGAGAATTCTGAAGCAGGACAACTGTCAGTGTGGAGAGGGAATAGCCTGCTGTGAGCAGAAAAGCTTTCTCTGTATAAAAACCCCACATGACTGCACAAAATGGCAGCTGAGAGGACCTGGAGTGAATGATGGCGGAGATTCATTTACATTTTAAATGAACACAACGTTTTCCTGGGGGCATTGCTCCCTCCTAATGATCTGGTCTACAAAATACATGATTCCTTTTTCTACTAGAAAAATCATTTTTCTTAAAGTCAATAAACAAATATATTTCTGCTGCCCAAAGCTGTTACTATGTGTATATCTTTTAAGCACAAAATCAAGACTGTGCCTTTAATGAATGCTGATCTAAGCCATAGAGACTTTTTCACATGAGTTAATAGATGGAATGACTCCTGAGATTCTCTTTATTTAAAAAGCAAAGAATTCTCAGTGGGGACAGGTTCCTCAGCCAGACTTCCAATCTCCCCTTTCCTTGCAGAGGGAGAAAAAGAAATATTGCTTGGCAATCATGGTTTCACAGATGTTTCGATGATTCCCAAGGTAATTCCACAGAGAGAAAAATTCATGCCTTTTAGGCACCCAGGTCACAGGAACTGAGTGTGTGTTTTACCACAAAGAGCATTTTTCATTCACTGAAGTTATATTTTTGAAACAGAATCAACAAACTATACCAGGAGTCATGGAAGAGAACTCAGGCAGGGGAAAGAGTGATGAATTTTTTTAGCACTGGCTTCCCTAATATATGTTTACGGGGCCTGGGTGTAACTAAGATTTGCCAGCATTATCTAGTAGAAAAAGACAAAAACAAAAACTAAAGTCTATGACCCCTCCAACTCCCATAACCACATCAAGGCACATACATTTTCCCCATTACTCCAAGAAAAACAGTTGTTTCATGGGAGGCTCTGGCACCCAGCTACATTTCTTCCTTTATTCTACCCGAGCAGTTGTTTCTGCTTTTTTAAGAATCTTGGTTTTGTTGGGACCCAGGGTACATTGCCCCAAATATACCTTAATGAAATATTGATTACCTTGAATTAAAGTTACTTAAGAAAGAACTGATGCAAAAGAAATACTTTGACCTCCTCGCAGCCTCACTGAATGCAGGAAATTTACCTCCTAGGTGAAAGGTACCCTTCCTGTGTCTAGAGGTAGAAAGACACCCTCATCTTTAGAGATAAGGAACTGAGCCCAGAGACTATATAAATAAACTTTGTCACTTCCTAAATTTACTATCCAGTAATATAATATTATAATACATATAAAAGGGCTTCCCTGGTGGCTCAGAGGGTTAAGAGTCTGCCTGCAATGTGGGAGACCCAGGTTCAATCCCTTGGTCAGTAAGATCCCCTGGAGAAGGAAAAGGCAACCACTCCAGTATTCCCATGGACAGAGGAGAATCCTCATGGACAGAGGAGCCTGGTGGGCTACAGTCCACAGGGTCCCAAGGAGCTGGATATATAAATGTAAGATATATTCCCTCCCCTGCCTCTTGCTAAGCAGGCATTCCAATTTGCAAATCTCTGACCTAAATCAGCACTGAGTGACCCCTGCCTGCACACTTTGTCTCACTATTTCTCCATCTGGAATCAACCTGGAACCAGACAATAACCACAGATAGAGCAACTATCAAATTCAAGTGAGGAGCAGCTAGTGTGAGAGGTATCAGACCTTGAAGGCCCTGTGCTTATGAAAACTCAACTCTTAAACTATTGTTCTGGGGTTCTACCACCACAAGTTCTATAAACTCCATAACACTTTTCTTATTATTTGGATCTGAAATACTCTTTTCACTCCAACAAAAGTCTACTGTCAATTTGTTGGGGACCAGGCATTTTGCTAAAGGCTTTTCATCTATTTATATAATTCCAACACTCTAAGAACAAAGAAGCTTAATTCCCCTTTCCCAGATTATAAAACAAAGTTGGTTGAAATCTCACAGCTAAGTGAGAGGTAGACCTAGGGCATTCAAACGCTGGTCTCACACGAAATTATGTCAACTACACTGGGCTTCCCTTGTGGCTTAGCTGATAAAGAATCCAACTGCAATGTGGGAAACCTAGGTTTGATCCCTAGGCTGGGAAGATCCCCTAGAGAAGGGAAGGGCTACCCATTCCAGGATTCTAGCCTGGAAATTTCTGTGGACTGTATAGTTCATGGAGTCACAAAGAACAGGACATGACTCAGACTTTCACTTTCACACTGCCTTTGAAGAAATGGAGTAGCTATCATGGTCAACAAAAGAGTCCAAAATGCAGTACTTGGATTCAACCTCAAAAACGACAGAATGACCTCTGTTCATCTCCAAGGCAAACCATTCAATATCACAGTTATCCAAGTCTATGCCCCAATCAGTAATGCTGAAGAAGCTGAAGTTGAATGGTTCTATGAAGACTTACAAGACCTTTAAGAACTAACACCCCAAAAAGATGTCCTTTTCATTATAGGGGACTGGAATGCTAAAGTAGGAAGTCAAGTAAATTTGGAGTACAGGCAAATTTGGCCTTGGAATGTGGAATGAAGAAGGGCAAAGACTAATAGACTTTGCCAAGAAAATGCACTGGTCATAGCAAACACCCTCTTCCAACAACACAAGAGAAGACTCTACACATGGACATCACCAGATGGTCAACACCGAAATCAGATTGATTGTATTCTTTGCAGTCAAAGATGGAGAAGCTCTATACAGTCATCAAAAACAAGACCAGGAGCTGACTGTGGCTCAGATCATGAACTCTTTATTACCAAATTCAGACTCAAATTGAAGAAAGTAGGGAAAACAGCTAGACC
>SJYC01063299.1:0-11214 GCA_006408675.1 Madoqua kirkii
AGTCAGCATGACTGAGCGACTGAACTGAACTGAAGTGATATCAGTACTTGAACTGGGCCTTTGGCTACCTTCAGAGCCAGAATTCAGCTATTGTAGCTGTTACTGTTTAGTCGCTAACTCATGTCTGATTCGCTGTGACCCCTGGACTGTAGCCTGCTTGGCTCCTCTGTCCATGGGATTTCCCAGGCATGAATACAGGAGTAGGTTGTAATTTCCTTCTCCAGAGGATCTTCCCAACTGAGGAACTGAAGCTGGGTCCCTTGAAGTGCAGGCAGATTTTTTACCACTCTGTCACCAGGGAAACCCAAAATTTGGTATATATAACAACTAAAAACAATGCAGGACCCTAAATTGGATCTCAGAACAACATAGAGATAATTAATGAAAAGAAATGGTGAAATATAAGTAAAGTTCATGGTTGGTAAGAATAATGGTCCAATGATATGATTTTTGGATAGGTATACTGTATTATTAAGTAAAACGTTAACATTAAAAGCTGGATGAAATATTCATGAGAACTACCTGTACTATCTTTGCAACTCTTCTATAAGTCTAACATTATTTCAAAAGAAAAAGTTAAAGCACTGTATCTCATAGGAATTACCTCAGGTACATGTTGAAAATGCAAAATTCTCCAATTTCAGGACATGAAAATAGTAGTCCTAATAATGGTCCAATGATATGATTTTTGGATAGGTATACTGTATTATTAAGTAAAACGTTAACATTAAAAGCTGGATGAAATATTCATGAGAACTACCTGTACTATCTTTGCAACTCTTCTATAAGTCTAACATTATTTCAAAAGAAAGAGTTAAAGCACTGTATCTCATAGGAATTACCTCAGGTACATGTTGAAAATGCAAAATTCTCCAATTTCAGGACATGAAAATAGTAGTCCTGGAGCAGGGTCCAAGAATCTGCATTCTAACTGGCACACAAGGAGATTCTAATGCAAATTTCTTAGGGGTCATATTTGGAGAAACTGTGGTCTGAAACAAATACTGCTTCAGAGAAAATAAGTGATGATTAGAGGTAAGTAAATGGAAAATACAACCTGAGACTCTTGTGTGAGATCTCAATTTTTTCATTTTCTGAACAGATTTTACTAAAGGTCTTTAGACCAACATGCAGACTCTCCAGATCCAGCTTTCAAGGAGACCTTGTTATGCCAGGCATACTGCTGGGGCATAGCAGGCAACTCTGGCTGCCTGTCCTTCTGTTCTGAGACAGAGGTGGTTGGCAGTGTCTCAACTCTGTGTCCACAATGCTCACATGGTCAAGCAGGGGCTTCTTTAAGGCCAGTCTTACCAGTTAGGTCGCAGAAGAGCATAATCTTCACTTGATGCCCAGTGCACCCTGTCTTAGCATAACATGGTACATGGTGACATCAACATAGCAGTTAACAAGGTCCCCAGTGTGGATCAATAGGCCATCCACAGTCTTCATAGATTTAGCCCTCTGTCTACAGAATTTCCCAGACACTCTGACCTCAGAGTCTCTGGCCCCATTCTCCATGACAAACAGAGCACACCATAGCAGGCCCTCCAGATAGCAAGTTTGTAATGCAGACTTTGCCTGGGCAGTGGCACACAGACCTCTTGTGGCTGCCATTTCAGGATAACTCCACCAGCTTATGTATAAATTTAGGAAAGTTATTAATCTGCTGGGCCTCAGATTCCTCATTTATAAAAGAAGGTGAACCTATGGAATTCTAATGATCATCCCTGTATAGTACATAAAAGGAAAGGACAAGAGTTTCTGCAGCATCGCTCCCATGCATGCAAGAGTCTGCTCCTGCAGTGAGTTAAACACAGTCACAAAGGAGACACAACCATGTTGAAAATACACAGTCACCGTGACAATGCCAGCAGCGAGGGACATCAGGTTTTGCATTTGCTTTTGAATTTGTTTTACTGAATTGAGGAGCAGACACTGTAGCTGTGATAGCATGCCCTTTTGCTTTGTGAAACAGAAATCCTCTCTGCCATCTGTGAAGACTCTGGGGAAAGGAAGTGAGGTCTCCGGCTCCAGGCCTTTCATTAGAGACCAGTTTTGTACCAGATGAGGCCACAGACTCAGAACTACCATGTCTCTGCAGAGACCCTGCCTCGGAAATGAAGAAGGATGGATTTAAGTCAGCTCAGAGCAACTGAATTTAGAAGTGACACTGACTGGCTAGAATCTTGGGATTGCCTCTGGCTTCTTGCTAGACTGGCTATCTCTGCTAAGTATATGTGCACATACACATTAGCATGTTTGTTTTACTGAATTGAGGAGCAGACACTGTAGCTGTGATAGCATGCCCTTTTGCTTTGTGAAACAGAAATCCTCTCTGCCATCTGTGAAGACTCTGGGGAAAGGAAGTGAGGTCTCTGGCTCCAGGCCTTTCATTAGAGACCAGTTTTGTACCAGATGAGGCCATAGACTCAGAACTACCATGTCTCTGCAGAGACCCTGCCTCGGACATGAAGAAGGATGGATTTAAGTCAGCTCAGAGCAACTGAATTTACAAGTGGCACTGACTGGCTAGAATCTTGGGATTGCCTCTGGCTGCTTGCTAGACTGGCTATCTCTGCTAAGTATGTGTGCACATACACATTAGCATGGGTGTAAACCTTTCAAGTCAGAGGGAATATGGTATCTATCTGAACAAAAATTCCTATAGGGCAGGAAATATGGCAACCTCATCTCATTCCAATTCTGTTGACCTGACTCAACAGTTTAGAGGGGGCTCAAGTGGTAAAGAATCTGCCTGCAATGCAGGAGATCAGGGTTCAGTCCCTGGGATGGGAAGATTTCCTGGAGGAAGAAATGCAACCCCCTCCAGTATTCTTGCCTGGAAAATCCCATGGACAGAGGAGGCTGGTGGGCTACAGTTCATGGGATTGCAAAGAGTCTGACACAACTGAACGACTAACACACACATAACACACATAAATTAAATCTAAGTTTTATTTTCCCATACAGAAAAGAGATCAAAAGAACATATGACACTAAAATCTTCTGAGTACAAATACGCTAGGTGTTATGAAAGAACATGATTGTATAGCATACTTAACTTCATGTACCTTTCGTTTTTTCATTTCTGAAAAGAGCTAATAACACCTACAAAATTTTGTTTGAATCTTGACAAAAATTCTATGAATTTTAATTTATGTTAAATTATCCATACATATATATATGAAAAAGGAAAGTGAGCTTGAACATCTAAATTTCTCAGTTTAGACATTAATCATAGTTAAGTGCAAGAGCTGACATTTGAATCCAGATTCAAAACTTGAAAACTCACACATCTATTAGGATGACTCCAGGCAAACAACTGTTAACTCCAGTCTCTTCATGAAAGCCAAAATGAATTTATATCTCTAAAGCATAAAAAGAAGATAAAATTGGATAGGGAAGGATGGTTTATCTCTTTCGTATCTGTCCATGGGCTTTTCAGTGTGATGATTTGTGATTAAGTATGGATTCCTATGAATGAAATGTATTTGCTGAGTAGAAACAGTTCCTATTACATCTGGAAATCAATATCTACCTCAAGGTAAAATACAATGAACTGAAAAGATTTCTATTTACTCCAGATACATTGGTCTTCTGGATTAGAAATTAGAGATGACAAAGTAGGAAGAACTGAGCAAGTTAATAAAGTGCAGGACAGTGGTATAACTGAACCAGGAGTTAGGTTTTCCTTTAGATTTGCTCTGTTTTATTTTGTGTATATCAAAAAAAGAGCATGTTACTTGTTTTGCCAGGACCACTGCTTATTATTGCGCAAGTTCTCTGTCTCCCAATACTAGAGGGCACGTTCCTAATCCCTCTATGTGTGTGTGTCAGTCACTCGGTCACATCTGACTCTTTGAGACCCCATGGCGTCTAGCCCACGAGGTTTATGTGTCCATGGAATTCTCCAGGCAAGAATACTGGAGTGGGTAGCCATTCCCTTCTCCAGCAATCTTCCCAACCCAGGGATTAAACCTGGGCCCCACCTGCATTGCAGACAGTCTTTACTGGTTGAGCCACCAGGGAAGCACCAACCCCTATATTTATGTGCTGTGGTACTACTGTAATTTTCAAGCAGATGGCAATAAAATAACTTGAGAAAGTCTACATTGAAAATACTTACCCAAGTTTACTTTCTTGACATCTTCTCTCAAATTAGTATATTACCATACCATTATTTGTGATGATACATTTTTAAATGTAGACACTTCCAGATTTTAAGCTATATTACAAAGCTGTAGCAATCAAAACAATATGGTTCTGGCATAAAAATAGACAAATGGGTCATTAGGTCAGAACAGAGAGCCCAGACATAAATCCATGCATATATGGTCAGGTCATTTTGGACAGTGGTGCCAAGAACATCCAATAAGAAAGGGATAACTTTCTTCAATAAATGCTGTTGAGAAAACTTGATAGTCACATGCAAAGAAACAAAACTGGACACTTACTTTATACTACTCACAAAACTTAACTCAAAATGGATCAGAGGCTTAAATGTAAGACCTAGAACCATAAACATTCTAGAAGAAAACAGAAAAAAAAAGTTTCCTTGGCGATGATTTCTTGGATAAGACACCCAAAGCATAGGCAACTATTAAAATAAGTGAATGAGAGTGTATCAAACTAAAAAGTCTCTGCAGAGCAAAGTAAACAATAAGTCAAAAGACAATCTACAAAAAGGGATATGATACTTGCAAAATATACATTTAAAATGGTTAAATGGCCAAAATATATAAAGAACTCATATAACTCAATAGCAAAAACAAACAAAAAATGGGCAGAGGACCCAAACAGATATTTTTCCAAAGGCATACAAATGGTCAATAGATATATAAAAGGGGCTCAGCATCACAAATCATCAGTGAAATGTAACTCAAAAGCATCATAAGATATCACTTCACACCTGTTAAGATAGAAACTGTAAATAAAAGTGTTAGTCATTCAGCTGGGTCTGACTCTTTGTGACCCAAAAGGGTGTAGCCCACCAGGCTCCTCTGTCCATGGGATTCTCCAGGCAAGAATATTGGAGTGGGTTGCCATTCCCTTCTCCAAGGGATCATCCTGGCCCAGAGATCAAACCCAGGTCTCCCACACTTCAGGCAGATTCTTTACCATCTAAGCCACCAGGGAAGCCAGCTATTTATCAAACAGACAAGAGAAAACAAATATTGGTGAGGATGTGGGGAAAAGAGGATCTTACATACTGTTGGTGGTAATGTAAATTGGTACAGCCATTTTGGAAAACAGTATGGCTACTCCTCAAAATCTTAAAGAACTACCATATGATCCATCAGTCTTGCTCCTCGGTATATATTGGGCTTCCTTCATAGCTCAGTCAGCAAAGAATCCACCTGCAATGCAGGAGACCCAGGTTCAATTCCTGGGTCAGGAGGATCCCCTGGAGAAGGAAATGGCAACCCACCTAGAGAATTCTTGCCTGGAGAATCCCATAGACAAAAGACATTCACAGGCTACAGTCCATGGGTTCATAAGAGTTGGACATGACTTAGCAACTAAACCACTACCATATATCTAAAGGAATCAAAATCAGTATCTTGGAGAGATATCTGCACACCCATGTTCATAGCAGCATTATTCCTAAAAGCTAAGATACTAAAGCAACCTAAATATCCTCCAAAAGATGAATAGATAAGAAAAATGTGAGATGTATGTATACAGACAGTCCCCAACTTATAATGGTTTAGCTTATATTTTTCATTTTTATAATGCCATGAAAGTAATATGCATTCACTGGGAACAGTCCTTCAAATTTTGAATTTTAACCTCTTCTTGGGCTAGTAATATGCTGTAGGGTGCCTCTAGTGGTAGAGAACCCCCCTGCTGATGCGGGAGACTTAAAAAGAAGTAGGTTCAGTTCGTGGGTTGGGAAGATCCCCTGGAGGAAGGCACGCAGCCCACTCTGGTATTCTTGCCTGGAGAATCCCTTAGACAGAGGAGACTACTGTCCATGGGACTGCAGAGTCAGACACGACTGAAGCTACTTGGCATGCATACATTTTGGTGATGCTGGGAAGTGGCAGCGAGCCAGCCATGGGATGAGGAGGGTAACCTCCTCATACGTACAGTGGTTTTGTACTCTCACAACCATTCTGTTTTTTGCTTTCATTACAGTATTCAATAAACTACATAAGACATTCAACACTTTACTATAGTAGACTTTGTGTTAGGTGATTTTGCCCAGCTATAGGCTAATGTAAGTGTTCTGAGCACAGTTAATGTAGGCTAGGTTAAGCTGTGATGTTTGATAGGTTAGTTGTAACAAATATATTTTGACATGATACTTTCAACTGATGATGGGTTTATCAGAATATAAACCAACTTTTTAAGTGGAGGAACACCTGTATATATGTGTATAGAATACATGATTTCTTTCTGTATATATGTCCTATATCTTATGTCTTATATTGCATATATCATGTATATGTAGTGGAATATTATTCAGCCATAAAAACAGAAATTTTGTCATTTGCAACAACATGGATGGACCTGGCATACATTATGCTAAGTAAATAAGCCACTCAAAGAGAGGCAAATACCTTATAATATCACTTATATGTCGAATCAAAATATCACATACATATGGAAACTGTATAAAAAGAGAGAGAGAGAGAAAAGGGGGGAAAAAGCCAATTTCATAGAAACAAAAAATACATTTGTGGTTACCAAGGACTGGAATAGAGGAAGAAATGTGGTGATGCAGATCAAAGGGTACAAACCTTAAATTATAAGAATAATTTCTGAGTAGCTAATGTACAGCATCTTGAATATAGTTAATATAGCATTTTATAATGAAAATTGCTAAAAGTAGATTTTAAGCATTTTTAACACACACACGTACACAGAGTTAACTATGTGAGGTGATGAATATATTAATTATCTTGATCTTGGTAATTATTCCACAATGTCTATCAAATCATCACACTGTATACTTTGAATATGTATAGTTATATTTGTCAATTATTGTCCACTAAAGATGGAAAATGTTTACCATCAGATACTGGTGCTCTGTTTTGCCTTAAAATCACAAAGAGAGGAAAAGGAAAGAATCTTTTGGAAGGCTGTTGGAAGTTATAGCATGAAATCCACCATTGTTGTAGGTAAGATACCCAGACAGGAAAAAAAAAAAAAAATTCAGTGATAGCAGGGAAATGATGATGTGCTCAGCACACTTCTTGCTCTCCTCTCCTGTCTTCCATCTCACTTGATTTCCACACACATTTAGAAAGCTCATAATTTTGGATCAGTTCTACAATGCTTTCTCAGATCAAGTAGTCCAACATCACTGGAGAAATTAAATTTACTGGAGAAAACCTCAGTCTTTCCCTCCAGAAACTGCTTTCTCTTTATATACTCATGCTTCTTTTTTAACCCTTTATTTATATATACTCAACCACAGTTTGATCAACTTCACCTGCGTGAAACACACTTATCTAAATTCACTTTCTCCCACGCAAATTGTTTTTTCTTTTTCCCCTATAAATATTCTAGATGTCATATGCTGGTATCATGAAGTTGTAAATCTAAGATTCATCCCTTACTCTCATCATTCTCTCATCTTTATATACAGCATAATTATTCTTCTAATAGGTCATTAGAAATTGCAATGATTTTGTCTTCTAAATTCTTCTTGAATCTGATTTTTGTACCTCTAATGTCTTTCATGGCTACTCTATATTTAGATAAAAATCTTCTTTTGAATAGCCTCCTAATAATGTAACTATCTCGTGCTGGTTTTTTTTTTCCCCCCAACCATTCTTCTACATGGTCCCAGAGGTATTTTTATAAAATGAAAACCTGAACACATTGAAGCTTTGCCTAATATGCTTTGCTGGATACCTAGTGACCAACTTTTCCAACTTCATTTATCCCTTGAGCTCCACACCTGCTTAAAACAACTCATTCTTGGCCTTTTCTTTAAAGCTTCAGAAAAATCCAAATCTATGGGTAATTCTTTATGCATAGCTCCATAACTCTGCTCATGTTATCTCCTTTTAATGAAATGTACTTTAACTCTGCCCTTTTCTCTATGATAATTCTTCACCTAACTTTACTTTCACTTCAGAACTTATCTCAGCCATTACCTTTTCCAAGAAGACTTCTTTAAGCAGCTTTGTTACCAGACTAAGTTAGTGGCTGTGACAGAGACCTCACTGCCTGAAAAGTCAAAACATTAAAGTATGTGGCCCTTTCAAGAAAAAGTCCGTCAACCTCTATCTCGGAGGAAAGTAATTATTTCACTAGTTTTTTCATCCCATCACATCATCAAGAGATTTTCATACTGCAGGAGTTTGATATTTGTCTAATAAATTCTATGAAATTAATAAAGGTGGTTCTGAAGTTGCTTGATCTATCCATTAATTATTCAGTTCAGTCGCTCAGTCATAGCCAACTCTTTGTGACCCCATGGGCTGCAGCACACCAGGATTTTCTGTCAATCACCAACTCCCAGAGCCTACTCAAATTCATGTCCATCATGTCGACAATGCCATCCAATCGTCTCATCCTGTGATCCCCTTCTCCTCCTGCCTTCAGTCTTTCCCAGCATCAGGGTCTTTTCCAATGAGTCAGTTCTTCGAGTCAGGTGGCCAAAGTTTTGGAGTTTCAGCTTCAGAATCAGTCCTTCCAATGAATATTCAGGACTGATTTCCTTTAGGATGGACTGGTTGGATCTCCTTGCCATCCAAGGGATTCTCAAGAGTCTTTTCCAACACCACAGTTCAAAAGCATCAGTTCTTCAGCACTCAGCTTTCTTTATAGTCCAACTCTCATATCCATAAATAACTACTGGAAAATAAAACCATAGCTTTGACTAGATGGACCTTTGTTGATAAAGTAATGTCTCTGCTTTTTAATATGCTGTCTAAGTTGGTCATAGCTTGATTTAACAATAAGAATTGTGTAATAGTCAAATCATGACGTTAAAAATTTAATGTAACTCTAATGACAGAAGGGCCCTCTGTAGGCATTTTAGCAATTTCTCCTTAGGAAATCAATTTTAGACATTATTTTTAGTGACATTAAGTATCTTCTAACAATTGGTTATGTAGGTCCTTTCTTTAATTTCCTCTCTCTTTCCCTTCCTCCCTCACTCTCTTTCCTAGAAAAGGATTTAACTTATGTGCAAGTCTTATTCTTGATTTTCTGGTAAAGAGATGAATGCACAATGACTATTTCATTTTATTCATAACTGTATTCAAAACATCTGGATTTCTCCTAGACTGGCTTAATGGAAATGATCCAGAGGGGAAGTTAATTGATTTTATGTAGTAACTGATTCAACAAGTAGTTTCTGAGTAACAGTGAATAAGGTAGACAACCTTTTAAGCGTTGCTGGTCACACAACTCTGGTAAGAAACTATATCCTACTATCATAAAGACTCTCCACCAGTGATGAAACTGATTCATACATACAAGCCCATGAGGTTTCAAAAATATACCACATGTCGCTCAGCAAACAAAAGATCATACGGCTGTGAGGAGTCTCTGGTTCTGTGTAAGAAAGTCATCACACACTGCTCTATCTCTCCTACTAAATGTGGCTAAAAAGTCTGGGCAAAATGCATGCAGCAGTTATTTCTTAACTGATGGCTCAGTTGGTAAAGACCTGCCTGCCAAAGCAGTAGACACAAAAGACCCGGGTTCAATCCCCGGGTCAGGAAGATCCCCTGGATAATGAAACGGCAACCCACTCCAGTATTCTTGCCTGGAAAATTCCATGGACTGAGGAGCCTGATGGGCTATAACCCATGAGGGTGCAAAGAGCCAGACACAACTGAGGGAACATACATGCAATGAAGTATAATTGATATACAAAAACACTGCACATATTTAATCCCATAATTAAATGAATTTGCACACAAGCATACACCTATGAAACCATTTCCACAATCAAAGTAATGGGGATATCCATTAGCCCTAAAGTTTGTGTCCCCTCTTCATTTTTGGAACATGTCACATGAGATCTACCTTTTTAACAAAATTTAAGTGGACAGCACAGTATTGCTAATTATATCATACAGCAGGTCTCTAGAACTTACTCATCTTGAATCACTGAAATTTTACATCAAGTGAACATCTCTCCACTTACCCCCTCCTCAACCCTTGGTAAGTTGTTTTCTTTGTTTCATGCAGTGGTTACTGAAGACTCTAACAAGTCAAAGTGGCAGACAGACTGAGGAAGGAGAGCACGATTTCCAGTACCACCCAACTGGAAGTAAAACTGCCTTACTCATTTTCCTCCTGCATCATCCCCATATCTAAATTCAACATGGCTCAAAGTTGGGAAGTGGGAACTAATTGGACCAAGAGAGATCCCAGAGAAGACCTCTGCTGCTGCTGCTGCTGCTGCTGCTGCTGCTGCTAAGTCGCTTCAGCTGTGTCCAACTCTGTGCGACCCCATAGAGGGCAGCCCACCAGGCTCCCCAGTCCCTGGGATCCTCCAGGCAAGAACACTAGAGTGGGTTGCCATTTCCTTCTCCAATTCATGAAAGTGAAAAGTGAAAGGGCAGTCGCTCAGTTGTGTCCGACTCCTAGCAACCCCATGGACTGCAGCCTACCAGGCTTCTCTGTCCATGGGATTTGCCAGGCAAGAGCACTGGAGTGGGTTGCCATTGCCTTCTTCAGAGAAGACCTCTAGGAGTGACTTAAGGAGTGGGAAAGGAGAGTAGAAACCTACTGTGTTTTCAATTCTCTTTTGTCCTGGCCCCCCAACAATCTTATAGCAATTGGCAGCACTGACAATAAGAGGAGCTACAGGACCCAAAACTCCAAGGGAAGACTATTGTCCTCTATGGTTAACGGAACTGTGATCCTAAGAGTGAGTGATTTTTTTCCCCTCTATCCTTCCACCGCTTGGTCCTAAACTGTGATGCTTTTGCCAGAATTGCATGGTAGAAGAGAAGAACTAGTCTCAGGTTTCTGGCCAGATTGAGAAGAAAACCCCAGGAAAACAAAAAGTACTGGGGAGATTGTAGAGAGGAAAAAGTTCAGAAAGAGACTTCATAATATGGTAGTTTATGAACTGCTGGACTTAAACTAGGTTGAATATCTATGAATCTGATTCTAAACAGCATACAAAGACTTTGAGAACTAAATTATAGTGGGATAAATGCCCTACTAGGAAGCTGCTATAAAGCACAGGAAGCTCAGCCCAGTGCTCTGTGATGACCTAGAGGTGGGGGGGGATGA
>SJYC01063301.1:0-21292 GCA_006408675.1 Madoqua kirkii
AAAAGCCAAAAGGATGAAAAAGAAATATATCATACACATATTAACCAAAATAGGGTTACATTAATGTAAGACAAATGAGACATCAGAGCAAAGAAAAGTAACAAGGAAAAAGAAGAACAATAATGATAACAGGCTCAAGACATCCACAAACAATAAACTTAATTGCATGTACATCTAATAATAGAGCTTAAAAATGAAGCAAAAATTGATGGTAAAGAGTCGAACCCACAAATATAGGTGGAGACTTCAACAGTCCTTTCTCACTAATGGATAAAACAGGTAATAAATCAGTAAAAATATAGTAATAGAATAACGGTACTATATCATCAACCAATTGGATCTAATTGACAATTTTAGAACACTGATCCAACAACAGCAGAATACATATTCCTTCCAAGTACACATAGGATATTCAACAAGATACATCATATCTCTGTTTATAAAACAAACTAGCAAATTTTAAAGAAATGAAATCATTCACAGCAATTTCTATGCCCATAATAAAAGTAAACTAGGCCTAAGTTACAGAAGGACAGTTGTAAAATCTTCAAATCCTTGAAAATTAAACAAAACAGTTTTAAATAATCCACAGATCCAACAAGGAGTCTTCAAGAAAATTAGAAAATATTGTGATTTTAACAAAAATGAGAATACTATGTTCCAATATTTGGGGAATTCAACTAAAGTACTACAAGCAGCTAAATGTATAACAGTAGTGTTTCCATTAGAAAAGGAAAATGATCTCAAGTAAGTAATCCAAACTTTCATTTTAAGAAACTAGAAAAATAACAGCAAATATAAGGAAGGAAACAATGAAGGTAAGGGAAGTCAATAAAATATAAAGCACATGAAATAGAGAAAAATCAATGACACCAAAAGCTAGTTCTTCAGAAAGGTCTTTAAACTTTATAGACCTCCGACCTAACTGGAAAAGAAAGAGACAGAGGGACAAACTACCATAGTAGGAATCACAGAGGGGATTCCTGTACAGATTCTGCAGACATTAAAATAAGCATATATTATTAAAAATTCCATGCACATAAGTTTAACAGCTTGAATAAATTGACAACTTGCTAAACAATACAAATGCAAGAGAAATGAAATGGATAACATGAGTAGTTATATAATCATTAAAGAAATTGAATTCATATTTAAAAATCTTTAGAAAAATATTCCCAAGCCCAAATAATTTCTCTGGTAAATTTTACTAGATATTAAAAGAAGAAATAGTATCAATTCTACCAAATATATTTAGAAAACTTAAAATAAGGAAACATTTCTCTACTCCTTGTATAAGATCTGTCACCCTAATACCAAAATCCAGTAATGATATTGATTACCTCCCAATGAACTCCACAATACCTGGATCTGTATAATTCAAAATTATGGAAATCATATTTCTGCCTATTTTGTTTGTATTAAAGCCTTTGACTGTGTGGATCACAATAAACTGTGGAAAATTCTGAAAGAGATGGTAATACCAAAGCACCTGACCTGCTTCTTGAGAAATCTGTATGCAGGTCAGGAAGCAACTGTTAGAACTGGACGTGGAACAGCAGAGTAGTTCCAAATAGGAAAAGGGGTACGTCAAGGCTGTATATTATCACCCTGCTTATTTAACTTATATGCAGAGTACATCATGAGAAATGCTGGGCTGGAAGAAACACAAGCTGGGATCAAGATTGCCAGGAGAAATAGTAATAACCTCAGATATACAGATGACAACATCCTTATGCCAGAGGTGAAGAGAAACTAAAAAGCCTCTTGATGAAAGTCAAAGTGGAGAGTGAAAAAGTTGGCTTAAAGTTCAACATTCAGAAAACGAAGATCATGGCATCCGGTCCCATCACTCCATGGGAAACAGACAGAGTAACAGTGGAAAGTGTCAGAGATTTTTGGGGAGGGGGTTCCAAAATCACTGCAGATGGTGACTGCAGCCATGAAATTAAAAGATGCTTACTCCTTGGAAGAAAAGTTATGACCAACCTAGATAGCATATTCAAAAGCAGAGACATTACTTTGCCAACTAAAGTCCATCTAATCAAGGCTATAGTTTTTCCAGTAGTCATGTATGGATGTGAGAGTTGGACTGTGAAGAAGGCTGAGCACCAAAGAATTGATGCTTTTGAACTGTGGTGTTGGAGAAGACTCTTGAGAGTCCCTTGGACTGCAAGGAGATCCAGCCAGTCTATTCTGAAGGAGATCAACCCTGGATTTCTTTGGAAGGAATGATACTAAAGCTGAAACTCCAGTACTTTGGCCACCTCATGCGAAGAGTTGACTCAGTGGAAAAGACTTTGCTGCTGGGAGGGATTGGCGGCAGGAGAAAAAGGGGATGACCGAGGATGAAATGGCTGGATGGCATCACTGACTTGATGGCCACAAGTCTGAGTGAACTCCGGGAGTTGGTGACGGACAGGGAGGCCTGGTGTGCTGTGATTCATGGGGTCACAAAGAGTCGGACATGACTGAGCAGCTGAACTGAACTTATTAATAAACACATAAAATAAAAATTTTAAAAAAGATGATAGCTCTTGAAGTGAAACAAAAGCCAATGTCTCTACTAAAGATACATTTTTTTTTTACCAAGTGTTAGCAAATATAATCCAACACTCTATGTAAAGAATGATACAACACAACAAAGTGTGGCTTATCACAGGAATGCATGGTTGGTTCAATATTTGAGAATCTATCTATGTAACCCAGTATATTAAGGATCTAAAGAATAAAAACTACAGGATAATATAAATGGACACAGAAAAAGCTTTTTAACAAAACAACATCTTTTCATGATAACACTATTAATATAAGCAAAGTAGGAATGGATGGGAACCTCCTCGACTGAAAGAGGGTATATCTTTATAAAGACTGCAGCTTCCAGTCTCATATTTAAGTCTAGTTTATTTTTGTATATGGTGTCAAGAACCTAAATATAAGACTGAAAACCATAAAATTCATAGAGGAAGCCACAGGCAGAACATGCTTTGACAGAAGTAGCAGTATTCTTTTTTAAATTTGTCTCCTAAAACAAAGGAAATAAAACAAACAAACAAAAGTAGGCAAATGGAACCTTATTACATTTGAAAGCTTTTGCCCAGTTAAAAAAAAAAAACCATTGACAAATGAAAAGACAACCTACTGAAAGGGAGAAACATTTGTAAATGTTGTGACCGAAATAGACTTCATATCCAACATACTTACATAGCTCATACAACTCAACATCAAAACAACCCACAAACAACCCAATCAAAAAATGGGCAGAAGAACTAAATAGACATTTTTCTGAGCAAAATGCAGATGACCAAAAGGCACGTGAAAAGCTATTCAACATCACGAAGCATCAGGGAAAAGCAAATCTAAACCACAACAAGAAAACGTCACACTTGTCAGAATGGCTATTATTGAAAAGAACACAGATAAAAAATGTTGGTGAGGATGTGAAGAAAAGGAAACCCTCATATATTGTTGGTGCAGCTGTAAATTGGTGTAGCTACTGTGGAAAACAGTATGGAAGTTTCTCAAAAAGAACTTGAAAGAGAACTACCATATGACCCAGCAATTCCATTCCTGGGTATAAATTAGATAAAAAACAAAACCACTAATTTGAAAAGATACATGCACCCCAGTGTTCAAAGCAGCTTCATTTACAATAGCCGAGACACAGAAACAACCTGAGTGTATCGACAGATGGATGAATAAAAAAGATGTGGTATATAGATACAATGGCATACTACTCAACATAAAAAAGAATGAATTTTTGCCACTTGCAGCAACATGGATGGACTTAGAGTTTATTAAGCTAAGCAAAAGAAAATCAGAGAAAGACAAATACTGTATGGCATCACTTATACGTGAAATCCAAAGAATACAAGAAAACTAGAATCTAGAAAATAACAAAAAAGCAGCAGAGTCACAGATATAAAGAACAAACTAGAGAGAGGTAAGTGACAATATAAGGGTAGGGGATTAAGAAGTGTATCATAAGCTATAAAAATATATTGTACAACAAGCAGAATGTAATCAGTATATTGCAAGAACTGTAAATAGTATAACAATTAAAAGTTGTGAATCACTATATTGTATACCTATCACTTATATAATATTGTACAGTGACTATACTTCATTTTTAAAAAAAGATTATGGTTAACATCATAATCATATGATGTTATGATGCTTCACTTTCATAAAAGTGAAAGACAGAATGCTTTGCCCCTAAGACTGTGAACATGGCATGGCTGTATACTCTCACCTCTTATTCAACATCTTACTGGAAGTCTTGGCCATGAAAGTAAGCCTAAAACAAGAAATATTAAGTGATACAGACTGAGAAGGAATATGATGGGAGAAAATCCCAGCAAGCCACAACAACTTCTTAGAACTAATCACTGATTTTACATAGGTCACAGAATACAATGTTAACACACAAAACTCAATTGTATTTCTATATATTCACAATGAAAAACTGGAAAGAAATGTGTAAGAGTTCCAAAATAATGAAATATATAACTATAAATCTAACAAAATGTTAATAGTGTCTGTATACAGAACACTACAAATGTTGATAACATAAAAACACTTGGATAAAATGGAGTGATATAGGATATTCATAAATTGAAAGATTTCTGTTCATGATGCTTTTGAACTGTGGTGTTGGAGAAGACTCTTGAGAGTCCCTTGGATGGCAAGGAGATCCAACCAGTCCATCCTAAAGGAAATCAGTCCTGAATATTCGTTGCAAGATCTGATGCTGAAGCTGAAACTCCAATACTTTGGGCACTTCATGCGAAGAACTGACTCATTGGAAAAGACCCTGAAGCTGGGAAAGATTGAAGGTGGAAGGAGAAGGGGATGACAGAGGATGAGATGGTTGGATGGCATCACTGATGTGAGGACATGAGTTTGAGTAGGCTCTGGGAGTGGGTGATGGACAGGGAACCTGGCGTTCTGCAGTCCATGGGGTCTCAATGAGTTGGACATGACTGAGCAAC
This sequence comes from Madoqua kirkii, assembly GCA_006408675.1. Taxonomy (NCBI): domain Eukaryota; kingdom Metazoa; phylum Chordata; class Mammalia; order Artiodactyla; family Bovidae; genus Madoqua; species Madoqua kirkii. The sequence continues at coordinate 4,989 of SJYC01063301.1, forward strand.
TGAATTGAACTGAACTGTACATAGCACTTGGGGCTTCCCAGGTGGCACAAGTGGTAAAGAACCTGTACACCAATGCAGGAGATGCAAGAGATGCGAGTTACTACATGAAGATGAAGGAGCTAGGAGAAAGGGTTGAAAAAAAGTTCTAAGGAAAAAGTGACATATTGTTGCAAAAGTTGGACTGTTGAGAAATCAAGCACCAAACTTGGGGAGTTGGAAAACTCAGTTTTTTTATGCCGGCAGACCCAGAGGTGTTAACACTCCAAGCTCTGAGCTCTGAAAAAGGGGTTACAAAGTTATACAGACTGTACATGACATCAGACTATAGTGGGCAATAGGCTATTAATAGGCTGGTTTAAACTAGGGATAACAGAGGTTAGGACAAGGCAGGAGAATGTCTGACCTTTATACAGACAAGCATGGCTAAGCTGGATTACAGCAGCTGGGCAATTGAAAGAGTAGGGCAAGGGTGAATGAGATAAGCTTTAGTTTCTAGTATTGTTGCAAGTCTCCATTTTATCGAGACTATGTGACTTACGTGATCCAGGTTTTGCAAGGAGCAAGCTGATTTACAGAAGCAGAACAAGCAAGAAGTTAATGTAAATTTTAACTTTTCCTCTTCAATATCACTGAATACTGAGAAACATAATTTTAGTGAGAAGAGATGGAAGGAAAAAACCTAAACATCCCCCTGTCTGAAAGTAGAAAATAACCTGCCTCATTTGAGAAAAGTCCAGTTTGCTTAAATAGATAATTTGGAGATGGGGCAAAAACTTAGCTTAGGGACTGATCATAAAACTTTGAATTCCTGGCAGAGGAGTTTGTTCCTAATTTATATCCTATGTAGCATACCTGACAATAAAATAATCTCATATCCTATCATTTGGCCTTATCGTGCATGCTAAGTCACTCAGTCATATCTGACTCTTTGTGACCCCATGGACTGTAGCCCACCAGGCTCCTCTGTCCATGGAATTCTCCAAGCAAGAATACTGGAGTGGGTTGCCATTCTCTTCTCCAGAGGATCTTCTCAACCCAGGGACTGAACCTCAGTCTCTTGCATTGCAAGCAGATTCTTTAACCTGTGAGCTACAGGGACTTTTCAGTTGGATCCTATTTGAAAAAAAAGTAAAAAGGAATTTGCATCACTAAAGCCAACACTCAGAGTTAGAAGACGGATTCCATACTCTATCACTGATTTACCATATGAATAACATTGGCAAATTAACCTCAGCACCTGCTTTTTTCCATGCATAACATACAAGGAATTATGCCAACATTTCCTATTTTGTGAAGCTTAATGACAAATGAATCTGATGAAAATGTAAAATGGATTTTTAAAAAATAGTGTGAAGCATTTTCTCTAAGTGTGGTCCTTGAATCAGCAACTTTAGGACAACCTGGTAACTTATTAGAAATGCAAATTCTCACACCCCACCCCAGACTTACTGAATCAGAAATGTTGGTGCTGCTCAAGCTTAAGAATCACTGACATAAGACATTACACAAATATACTCAAGTGCTATGAAACCCAAACTGTGCATACTTCAGTCCATGCTGAACACCACAATCTCACGAAGAGAAAATGTCTTATTTGAAACCAGAAAATCAGATATTTTTCATTGGCATTTTCCTTCTCACAACTCATGAAGCTAGCAAAAGCTGATTTTCCTAGAGGAATAATTACTTTTAGAAATATTCAGCACTCTGTATCAGAAGGTCCAGGAGTGATTTCTTTGAGGGAAGGAAAATAGGGAATTTTTCTTCACTGGTTTATATTTTGATAAAGCAATTTTGCTCAAGATAATTGATGTCAGCACACTGACCCTCAGTCACAATAAATTTGTGTCAGTTTACTCAATGAATTATCTCTCTAATGTCAACATTTTCCCCTATACCCAAGTGCTCTTAAACATTATAAATTCCTGCTGCAAAAAAGATAGATAAAGACTTACTAGTCGGAGGACAGAGCATAAATGACAAGGAGATAGGGAGGATGCTTTTCTCCCTCAGTGCAAAACAATAAACAAGAATATATTCCTATGTAATATATTTCAACACAAAATATGATCAGAATAAGTAATTGAAATACATTGCCTAGTGCCTCACTCAAGTGAACAATTAGGAAACAGTGAAACTGTTAATGTTTTTTAATCTGCATGCTTTCTTTCATTATATATAATCTATATAAGTTTATACACAACAAAGTGCTTAGGCAAAACACCTGTGCTTATTGTAAGACTTTGCAGTTATCAGTTAGCATTCCTTGGCTTCATCCTTGGGTACTTCATACCCAAATCCCTGTCAAATTAAGCCCCTCTCTTCTCTTTTACAATTGAGATAGAAGATCATCAGTTAGGTAAAATGATGTGTGGCCATGACTCATTACTAGGAACTTAAACATGACCTTCTTGTCAAAGACTCTTTCAAATGCCATCTTCTACATCTAGTCTTTCATCTGCATAATATATGATCTCTTTGGGCTACATTTTATTATACTTTCTGCAGCTCTGGGTAAAGGGTTTAACTTATATCACCTTGCAGTGAAGTGTATTGGGTATAGGGCACCAGTTATACCATATATCATTTTATATTCTGATATCAGGGATTGTGCATTTTTGCTCTTTAACTCCAACATCATTTAGCACTGTGCCTGGAATATTTCTAAATCTGCCCCAAATGAGAAACTGCTAAAAGTGGACTGTAATTCATTGAATTAAAATAAGCATGCATACGTGACTATCTATTCTCGTCTCAGCATAAGCACTAAACACAGTCACCTCCACTGTAATTGACTCCTACGCACACATGTCTATGAAGTAAACATCCTTGTGCCCTACAGATTCTAGTATTCTTTATCCTGTGGGTTTTACTATGAAAAAAGGCAGACACAGGATAGGAAAAATCTGCCTGAGTTGGGAGACTAGAGAGGAAGCAAAGCACAAAACTTTTCCAACACTATAAACACCAATTCATTTCTAAAATACTTTTCCTTCCTTAAAACTGTATTTACTAGAAGTTGTTGTCAGGCTGTGATTAAATACATTGATCACCAACTCCTCCCTGTTAACAAGACTAGCAATCAGTCCTCGTAGAGAAAGTCTGATTGCCCCCATTGTGAAGGCCTAAATATTCCAGATGGCTTTGCACAGATTCTTGGGTTTTGTCCAGTCCCATGGACAGCTCCACTTATTCATCCACAATAGCCTGTGTACAAGTGCTCCCCAGAAGTGTTATTATGCATCTTTTGTCTAGCAGTTGTCACAACCCTAAGTATATATTTTCTCTTCCACTGAGACAGACAGTGGCATTTTAAGATGCAGCATCCAACATTTCATGTGCATTAGACGTCTCTCTGAGCCATCACCAAGCTTTACAGCAAGTTTTTTGAAAAAGTACATAAAATGATGACAAAAAAGTAATTTCTGCCAAATCTTGAAAGAATATTAAAGCTGCCATCTTTTTTGTTGTTGTTGTTTTGTGACAGAGTTTTTATGAGTCATTATTACTTTTTTTAAAGTATCATCACCAATATTAGGATGTCATTGCAGAGGAAAATAAAAACATCTCAAACTATCATTGGCGAGGCATGAGATCTTAGATGAGGAAAGAACTGTTAGAGTTTTACTGAAAGTAAGTGTTCTGCTGATGACTGATTTGTTTCAATAGAAGGAAAAGTAATCGCAGAAACCATAGTTACACACAGAACGTTGGCATCCTATTGTCAGATCACAAAAGCTTAGCACCCCAGTCACTCCCAGGAAGCTCAGACTCAGTAAAGTCAATGAGACTCTATCCCCCTCTAGTGTCTCTAGTTTTTGATGGGAATCAGTTTCCCTGCTGGTTTCACCAAATTAATTTTTTCAAGCATACTTGCAAGGCAATCTATTTGTATTGTACTTCTCATTCAAAGTGTTAATAAAGAATCTTGACAAACTCTCAAATATCTTCCTATAATCCAGTCTAAAGCTGCTCACACTGGAGATAATAGCAAGAATTTTCTCCAGTAAGTAACCAATGGCCATATTTGCAGACAGTCAAGGAGTTAAGATGGATTAAAAGATCTGTTAGTCATTCTAACATTGTGGGCATCAATTAATATCATATGACATGTAACTATAAATAGTGCCCCTTACCTAGTCAATCTGTTCATAAATGTGATTAAAAGATAGTATGCTTGAACCCTGATGCTATTACTAGTGCAATATATAACAATGAATAAACGATGCCTTCTCCCTGCAAAAAATTTCCTCTTTAAAATGACAGGTTTAAACAAGATGAGCTCAAGAGTTCTAGAATTCTGTGAAATAGCAGTTTCTTGTCACATCATTTTAGGCCTCTAATCCTCAGCCTCTTCACTTATGAAGATAATAAAATATGTCTTCTCTACTTCACAGATCAAAGGCAGATTATTAACAGAGCATTCTAGAATTATTTCAGCTAGACAACTCTGTTGTGTTTTCTTTTGGCACAGTTACATGTCATCAAGAGCCAATACTTCATAGCCAAGAAGTATAAGTACTTTGAGCAGCAGCTTACTTATAAGCTCTCTTAGTTTAAGGAATTTGATTATAACCTCTCTTGGTATAAATTCCCTCAGTTTTTTAAATAAAAAGGACAAGAAAAAGAAAAGAGGGAAGAGGAGAAGAAAGAAGGTGCTATTAAAATCATTAAATGAGAAATCTATCCAAAACACTCAAACATGGTAATAGTCATTATATCTACAAATGATATCATCTGCATGGCAGAGTTAAATCAAGAAAACAGGCTACAACAACTAAAACAATAAGAGCAGAAACTGCCTTGGCTGCAGTGGGCCATTTCCCACGAACTGGGAACTGGCAGCGTGCTTTCTGTGTCTCACGTCCTCCGTTTCCTTACCCGTGCCCCTCTTCTCCACTTCATTTTACTAACGGCCAGTCTGAAAAATGAGATCATTTCAGCATTCTTTTGTGAATCACATCCTACGATTAGAAAACAGACTCATACGTCCTCTCTCATTTGATTCCAGAGGCAATCAAGGGGTTATTTGTCGAAGGAATTTTTATTCCCGTTTTGCAGAGGCAGAATGTTCAGAGAGACTGCAGAGTCCAGCCACATCTCCTGGTTTCAAGTATGGTCTTCCTGTCGTCCTACCTCACTGTCTCCTGCTGCAAAGGCTCTGCAAAGGGCATAGGTCTAATTGCTGATAGGCACTGCAATGGAATGGTGCCCCACCGAGGAGGAAATCTCAGTACAGGGAGAGTTCGTGTTCTGGCCAAGGAGTTGTTTTATTCATCAAATGCCAGAGGGTCGAATTTTTATGTAAGCTTAGGATTGGGATGGCTGGCCAGAAGAAGGCAAATGAAAACTGCATGAAGTCTGCAGCAGGCTGGGGGTGGGTGGCAGGAGTCTCCCTGCTGACTTGGCCTTTGCTGCCCGAAAGAGTAAGCTGAACCTCAACAAGCCTTATGTGCCTTTTAGCAAATCTCATTTGACGAAAATCTAAGTCTTTCATATGAAGGGAAATTCACAAGGCTGCAAAAGCTAGACAAGCTGATCAAATTTTTTTTTTTTTTTTAAAGAAGGATATATGACAAGTAGTAGCTTTCCCTTCTCCTCATTGTTCTTGGAGATACATTTAACGTCCACTTGTATCTGGACTTTTGCTAGAACTTGAAAGCCAATATAAGGCACATCATATTTTATGCTCAAAGAATTAAATACAATAAGGACCAATGCTGGGCTACGAAGAAGAGAAAGAGATAGGCCCAGCTTCAAGGAGCTCCCATCTAATCAGAAAACAGACACTAATAGCAAACTGCAATACCACAAGTGCTGCTGTGCTAATATCAATGCTACCAGAGGCAGACTCTTAAGTATTATCACAGAACTGATCAAGTACCATAAGAGGGAAAAGGTGGGAAGCCTTCACAAAGGAGATGAGAATTTAGGGAGATCAGTGATAATATTTGAATATCAGTATTTCAGGAAAAAATAAGATCCAGAAATGCTGAGGCATTCAAAGGAGGCTGAACAGTGGAGGCAGTCCTCCCACTCTCGAAATATCTTTTTTCTTTAAAATAACATCTTCATGGAAGCTAATGGAAGCAGTGGAGTGGGAAGAAAGTGACTATTGCTAATGTGATACAGCAAAAGCAGAACAGGAAAGCGTTTAAGAGCTGGCACTGGCAATCGACTGCTCCTGACTTCTAATATCACCTTGCCATTTTTGAGGCTTGATTAACTCAAGGCAAGTCTCCAAACCTCTGTTGCCGCAACTGTAAGAGAAGGTAACACGACTAACTTAGAGTTGATGTGGACATATTAGTAAGCTTGTTATTAATATGTAAAGTGTAAAAGTGTATAGCATTAAACGAAAGAGAAAGAAGACAGAGCCCTGACTGACGTCCAGGAATTGGGCCAGTAAATAGTGGATGATTATGTTTATGGGAATAAAAAAGTGGGAAAGAAAAATAGAAATAACTCAATTGGAGTTGAATGGTTTTACCTGATATTCAGCCTTTGGGTTTGTGCATTATTACAGCTAAAGGCCAAGTAGAGAAGAACCAGTATCCGAGGGAAGCATCACCCCTTGCCTATTTTGAGCCCTTCAATGGATGGTTTTGCCTTGGGAACAAAAATGGGCAATGTCCAAAGGCATTTGCCTAAGGAGGCATGGATTTTAAACTGTCCCTTGCCACCTGGAGAAGTAAACCATATCAGGATGCTCTACAGAAGAAGATCTGCAGATAAGGAAAATATGAAAGACTCAAGAAAGATGAAAAGTTCAGTAAATCAAAACTTTATTATTCCTCATGCTCTTACCAGTTCTTGAAAAGCTTAGGATTCTCTTGACTCCTAACTTTCTCTCTTAATGACACCTGCCCCACCTGCTCCACTTTTAAAAGGTGTTCAGAATCTGACCCTAAAGCTGTCCCTTTAGTCCAGGCCATCATCATCTCTCATCTCTTTTCCATGTAATAGCCAGAAAGGTGGTTCAAAATCCTATCAAATGATGTCATTCCTTTGCTCAGACTCCCTCAAAGTCCTCCAATTCACTCAGTTGTGTATGTTTTTTTAAAGGTTGCCTGTATGGTGGTTTAGTTGCTAGGTCATGTCTGACTCTTGCAACCCCATGGTCTATAGTCCGCCACGATCCTCTGTCCATGAGATTCTCCAGGCATTAATACTGGAGTGAGCTGCCATTTCCTTCTCCAGGGGCTCTTCGTGACCCAAGGATTGACCTGGGTCTCCTGCGTGGCAGACAGATGCTTTGCCATCTGAGCCACCGGGAAGCCCTCAATTCTCTCTTTCCTGCTCAGCCTTCTACTGCTATTCTTCCACAAACACACCAAGCAGCCACATCAAGACTCATATACCTCTTTCTCTCCCTGGGTTGCTCTCCTCCTAAGTAACATCCAGAGTTACTAGCTCACCTTATTCACGCTATAATCCAATCGTAAGGTATTAAGATTAACATGTCCCAAATGAATAATTCTGAAAGAGCAACAAGTCCCTGCTATCACTCTCTTTTCATCTTGCTATTTATTCCACAGCATTTATCACCGTTTGATAGATTAAATGTATTATTTTCAATTACCTGTTTCCCCTACCAGACTGAAGGACTAACACTGTGGTTTCTTCTCTGCTATACCTTCAATGTCTATTCTATATACTTAGTACAGTTTTGTTGAATAAATACTACCAGAGTCAGCTTTAGGAAATGAATTGTAATAGACTCACCAACCATGTAATACAAAAATCCATTTTAAGATATTGCTGTTCATTGACTTAACGCTAAAATGAGATGCTAAAAACCTGAAATGTTTATTAATGCACACATCAATGTGGAATGAAATCTACAATATTATACACATCCTAAGTTATTGGATTTTACAAACTCTATGTTGCTTTTTATTAAAGGTAGAAGATGAATTGCAAACACCAAGCTGAAATGAAAAAAAAAAAGAGAGAAGAAACTGAGCCCTGCTACTTTAAACAGCAACTTCATAAATTAAAAAAATCTATATATTTTTCTCCTCATTAAAAGTAATGGTCAAAATTTACTATAGAGTTATGCTGGAGCTAGCATACCCACTCATTTCATTTCATTCAGTACAGTCACTCAGTCATGTCTGTCTCTCTATGACCCCATGGACTGCAGCACGCCAGGCCTCCCTGTCTATCACCAAATCCAAAAACTTGCTCAAACTCATGTCCACTGAGTTGATGATGCCATCCAACCATCTCATCCTCTGTCGTCCCCTCTTCTCCTGCTTTCAATATTTCCCAGCATCAGGGTCTTTTCCAAGGACTCAGTTCTTAGCATCAGGTGGCCAAAGTATTGGAGTTTCAGCTTTAGCATCATTCCTTCCAATGAACACCCAGGACTGATCTCCTTTAGGATGGATTGGTTGGATCTCTAAAGTCCAAGGGACTCTCAAGAGTCTCCTGCAACACCACAGTTCAAAAGCATCAATTCTTCAGCGCTCAGCTTTCTTCACATCCTTTTATGACTACTGGAAAAACCATAGCCTTGATTAGACGACCTTTGTCAGCAAAGTAATATCTCTGTTTTTTAATATGCTGTCTAGGTTGGTCATAACTTTCCTTCCAAGCAGTAAGCGTCTTTTAATCACCATCTACAGTGATGTTGGAGCCCAAGAAATTAAAGTCTCTCACTATTTCCATTCTTTCCCCATCTATTTGCCATGAAGTGATGGGACTAGATGCCATGATCTTAGTTTGTTGAACGTTGAGTTTTAAGCCAGCTTTTTCACTCTCTTCTTTCACTTTCATCAAGAGCCTCTTTAGTCCCTCTGAGTTTTCTGCCATAAGGGTTGTATCATAGGCATATTTGAGGTTATTGACATTTCTCCCAGCAGTCCTGATCCCAGCTTGTGCTTCATCCAGTCTAGCATTTCACATGATGCACTCTGCATATAAGTTAAATAAGCAGGGTGACAATATGCAGCCTTGACGTATTCCTTTCCCAATTTGGAACCAGTCCACTGTTCCATATCAGGTTCAAACTGTTGCTTTTAGACCTGCATACAGATTTCTCAGGGGGCAGGTAAGGTGTTATGGTATTCCCATCTTTTGAAGAATTTTCCACAGCTTGTCATGATCCACATGGTCAAAGGCTTCAGTGTAGTCAATGAAGCAGAAGTAGATGTTTTTCTGGAATTCTCTTGCTTTTCTATGATGCAACAGATCTTGGCCATTTGATCTCTGGCTTCTCTGCCTTTTCTAAACCCAACTTGAACATCTGGCAGTTCTCAGCTCATATACTGTTGAAGCCTAGCTTAGAGAATTTTGAGTGTTACTTTACTAGCATGTGAGGTGAGTCCAATTGTGTGGTAGTTTGAACATTCTTTGGTATTACCTTTCATTGGGATTGGAATGAAAACTGACCTTTTCCAGTCCTGTAGCCACAGCTGAGTTTTCCAAATTTGCTGGCATATTGAGTGCAGCGCTTTCATAGCATCATCCTTTAGGATTTGAAATAGCTCAGCTGGAATCCTATCACTTCGACTAGCTTTGTTCATAGTGATGCTTTCTAAGGCCCACTTGACTTTACCCTGTGTTCTTTATTTGTATTTTACTTGACAAACGTTTTAGTCTTCTGAAAGCCCTTAAGATTTTGGAAGTGTAAAGTGCCATACAACCAAACTCTTTTAAAATGGTTTCAGATTTAATTTACCATATGATTGGGGAGGGCTGTGATTTAACTCATGTTTCTATATATATTAATGCTTTGAATAAAAGCAACATAGATATTTTTTAGATTTCTAAAAATGAGCCAAAAGAAAAATATTAAGGAAATAATAGTAGACGTATTACTTGGATGTGGCAAAAACTGAGAAGTTTGTTTGTGAATTACTTAAGTCTGGAAAATGCTGACACACAGTCTTTCACTTTAGCCTTGCAGAAATTCTGTGAAGAAGATACCATTAATCCCATCTCTCCTTTCAGATAAAATATTAATACTCAGAGAGATGAAGCAAGTGACTCAAGGCCTCAGAGCTAATGAACTACAGAACTGAAACTAAAACCAAGTCTCCCTGACTTGGTTTTAGTCAAGACCACACAGTTAGTATCCTTTCCTGTAATCTACCAGAATCAGAGACCTCTTCCATCTCAAAACCAACAGTGGCTGTCAAAGACTAGACCAGGACTGTAAACTGGTAACCCACTATCTGTATCTGGCCCAGAGAGGGGTTCTGTTTATCCTACCTGGTATTTTTGATAAATGTGAACTCAAGGAGATATTTTTTTACAAGTCAAGAAATTTCCTATTAAAAAGTATGTATCTTTCTGGCTTCATTTGAAAACTCCAGACAGACAACAAAGGGTTGTCCAAGTCAAAAGTCACCCGGAGTTGAGTCCCGTGGATGTGCACATACTCTAGAGAGAGAGGTAAAGTTTATGTCCCTGGCTAGCTGTTATTACAGGCATTTTTGAGCACTGAGACCACTGGATTATAGAAGAATTATTTTATCATCAATGAGGTTCTGAGTTCTTCTCTTGAAAGTTGAACAGAGACACTGGATGAAATTCAAACAAGTTCAATAACAGGACCACACATGTTTAGCTCGAGACCTGAGGCAGAATCAGCACTAAAGAATCACTAGAGTTCTGCTTTCTAGTCTATTTTTATCCCCCTGCTGTATTGAAAGGGATGTTCTAGGATGTTACAGTATTTCTCAAAGAGTGGTCCATTGATCACTTCCTTCATACTGATCTGGAATGCTTGTTTAAAATGAGCATTTTCTAGGTCCCAGGTTGAGATATGTTTGGTTAGATCTTACAAAAGAATAGGACCTCATCTCTGGACCATCACTAGAATCCAGTCACTTGTAGTTGGAACTGTGCTTCAAGGGATGGCACTTACGCAAGAGGCAACATGAATCGTGTCCTGAAATTATACAATATGCCAGCCCTAAGTCCCAGGACTGGGTTTCCAGGATGCCAGAAAAACACTGGAAGAAAAGTAAAAACATTTTCAGAAAAGTAAGAAAAGTGTGGAAACACACAGATTTCCATGGAGACAGGGCAAAGTCAAATGGAGACAGGCCAGGTAAGTCAAACTAAGCAGTCTCAGCAGCCACAGATAGCAATTTATCATATACACTAGCAATTGTAAGCAAAGTCTTGGCGCATCAGTCTAATGATCTCATCACAAGGTTAACTCTTCACATCACTTCAAAATCCTGCCTGCGAAAGTCAATTCCCCAAACACCTCTGTCACATAAGTAGAATTATTCTCTATTTGGAAAGAGTGGAAATAATTCCAAGGTGACTAAATGTCAATTTCAGAATGGACCGTCAATCCTTCACCAACAAGGGAGGGGGCTCCTCCTCCACCATACCTCAAAAGCTCACGAATGGGCCATGGCAGAGCCCAGGAGCCGGGATGAAGCATTTTGGGATCAGCTGCTAGAAGAGCTGCTGCAAGACCATGAAATTAGACATACAATAAATGTCCTTTATATCCCTGAGATTCTAGCCTTCCACTTTCTATCTGAAAAATAACAGAAGTCATAACTCCTAGAATTATGGCCAGTGTGCTGGCCATGGAATAAAGCCTGAACCGGCCTTTCATATACAGATGGAATTAACCCCCAGTAAGACTAGAGGACTAACAAAATGAGTAAGGCCAGTTACTAACCACCTTTCTGTCACATGGCTTTATATCAGTGTCAGCCCTACAGAAGCAGTGAGCATGCTTCTTACCATAGCTATTTAAATATTAAACAATAACAGCCACACGATTTGTTTGCAGTGCAGGGAGTTAGAAAGCAATCTTGTTCCCGCACTTGTAAGCACCATGAAGACATCTCAGAGGAATACGACCACACAAAGACTGTCAGATAGCATTATGCACAAATTCAGCTTCTGGCTTGAGTGAATATGCACTGCCCCCTTGTGGTCACAAGAGGCCACAAGTGATTGTCCACAAAGGACGCAACACCCAGGAAGCCTTGGAAATGGGGATCAAAGTGGCACGTTTGACATGATTGATGGTGCTGATTTATGAAGCCATGTTTTCCCTGCTTAAGTGGCAACTGCAGGAACGTGCTGCACTGAATTTGCCTGATGACATAAAAGTCCCCCAAACATACACAGCTCCTTTTAGACATGGAACAATCTTCTATGATGCTAAATCTTTCACTGACTTATCAGCACTCACTCAATAAATATTTACTGCCTACTAAGAGTAAAGAATTTTTCTGGACATTGAGAATATCTATGGGAAAAAAATAGCCTCTGCTCTCATGCTGTTTTGTGCATATTCATGATTATAAATAATAATCATGACCTTGAGTTTTCTGAATACAAACTGCGTCAGGTTCACACTGAATCCTTCTCCCCTAGATGTAGAAAAGAAGACAAGAAGATATGGTCTTGCCCTATGTCATTCTGCCATTCAAAGTCATAGACTGTTGGAAGCGTTTCAAAAGACCCTTTCATGTGCAGTGGTAGCAAGACAGAGTTGTGATCAAGAGTATGGAGTTTAGGTTCCAATGTCAAGGATTCACATTCTGGATCTACAACGTGTGCAAGTCATGGTAAATTTTTCTGAATCTCCATACCCTATGGAGATACTTAACAGATTTCATAAAGCTCAAAATGAACTCTTATTTTAAAATGAACTCTATTTTAAAGCAGAAATAGAGACACAGACATAAAGAATAAACATGGACATCAAAGAGGGAAGAGGGGGTATGAATTAGGAGATTGGGACTGACATATAGCCACTACCTTATATAAAACAGATAACCAATGGAAACCTACTGTACAGTCCAGGAACTCTACTCAATGGTCTGTGGTGACCCAAATGGGAAGGAAATCCAAAAAGGAGGGAGTGATATGTAAACATATGGCTGATTCACTTTGCTGTACAGCAGAAACTAACACAACAATGTAAAGCAACTATATACACCAATAAAAAATTTTTTAAAAGAAACATCAAGAAGTAAAGTGCCCAGCCAAGCACTTGACAGAGGTGTTTTAGGGAGGTGAAAGGGGTCACCCTTCAGAGGTGGCAGCAGAAAGCTGTTCCATAAATGACTCCTCCCATACCCTTGCTTCTCATTTTTACCTAGAGGGGGGAAAAAGTGATTTCCACACAGTGGCAGAACAAACAGAGCTGTGACTTTCGTTTCATACTGTACATTTATGTTTTCTTGAAAGGTTCAGACGGTCACGGTCACATCTTACCCTCCTTTCACACATCCTGGGAGTGTGCCTAGATGTCATGCCAGCTCATTAGGGAAGAGCATGTGAGGATGTGGATGCTGCCCTTAAGGTGACTTACTCAGAACTGCATTCAATAAGCGTTTAAAAAGTCATTCATGCTTTAATAATATTAGAGACAACAATTATTTTGTTATTAATAATTGTGTGTGTGTACTCACTCATGTCTGACTCTTTGCAACCCCATAGACTGTAGCCCAAAAGGCTCCTCTGTCCATGGGATTTTCCAGGCAAGGATATTGGAGCGGATTGACGTTTCCTTCTCTGGGGGATTTTCCCGACTCAGGGATTGACTCGCGTCTGCTGCGTCTCCTGTATTACCAGGTGGATTATTTACCACTAGCACCACCTGGGAAGCCCTTATTAATAATTAGTAAGATTTCAATTATTATGACTACTACTACTTTAAACAGATCTAAAATGGCCCTCAGGCAACAAAGAATAGTCCTAAAATCTATGAGCTTAGTTCAAAGATGTTACGCTTGCATCATTTTGGACATTGCCCTGAGAAATTGATGGCTCATGGAGTCAGGACACACAACAGAAGTAAAACTGCCAGGTCACCATGAATCGCAAGATCAAGGCCACCACAATTGTGCAGACTCATACTCCTTCTCAGCCTTTAAGCTGGGTGCTTCCATGGTGATATATCATACTATGATGATATAAGCAAAGAACTTCTCATCTACGATTGGCCCCTATGGTTTTTCAGAAATCGAATGATACGTTCAAGGTAGGTAGGGAACAGCTTGCTGGTTTTGGTAAGAACTGCAACCCAGATGGAAAGAAAGCACTTGGAGAAAAGAAGGATATACTTAAGCTGAATTATTCTTATTTTTTGTGCCTCTACAAGTAGTCTACATCAAGAAAGAGCAATCCAGCTAAGGTAATGCGATGTAGGGCCATAATCATCTTTAAATAGGAGAAGGGAGTAATAGAAGAGCCCAATTGCCAAACTAAAATTCCTCCTGGGATTCAGTTAAGTTTTGGTTTTAGCCCCATTTTGAGATCTAACCAGCCAGTGACATAGAAAAGTCACTTTTCTCTATAGCTCCCCTGGGATGATTAATCTCTCCCACCTTTAATTCCAAAGTTATTCAGCTTTATCTTTTTTTGATGATTGAAACAAATATCTAGGAATCTAGAACCTAGGAGGAACCACAGATGCTCAATCCCACACTGGAGAGAGCCATGAAGGAGGTAATATTGGGCCCTTAACCGTGGGTTTTGGAATCTCTCTTCACTGCTCTCAAGAATCTGGCCCCAGGGCCAAAGCAGAGCCCACCATTAATGCTAGAAAGACTCTGTTGAAGGAAAGGGACAATTGGACAAGAGAGAACAGTGTGTAAAAACTTACTCCCACATTTAAATACATTGCTTAAGAAGTTAGCATCCGCTATATTTCTGGGTTCTGGGTCTCAAAGTCTAGTTCATGGCTTAATCTAAAGAGAGCCTTTTTTCAGGTGCTATGGTTTTTCCACTAGTCATGTATGGATGTGAGAGTTGGACTGTGAAGAAGGCTGAGTGCCAAAGAATTGATGCTTTTGAACTGTGGTGTTGGAGAAGACTCTTGAGAGTCCCTTGGACTGCAAGGAGATCCAACCAGTCCATTCTGAAGGAGATCAGCCCTGGGATTTCTTTGGAAGAAATGATGCTAAAGCTGAAACTCCAGTACTTTGGCCACCTCATGGGAAGAGTTGACTCATTGGAAAAGACTCTGATGCTGGGAGGGATTGGGGGCAGGAGGAGAAGGGGATGACCAAGGGTGAGATGGTTGGATGGCATCACTGACTCGATGGACGTGTCTGAGTGAACTCCAGGAGATGGTGATGGACAGGGAGGCCTGGCATGCAGCGATTCATGGGGTTGCAAAGAGTCGGACACGATTGAGTGAGTGAACTGAACTGATGAACAGAAGTCTGTTCATCCAGAATTTATCTATTAAAGCCTCAGCATAAAGCATCTGTCTACAATGCGGGAGACCTCGGTTCAGTCCCTGGGTCAGGAAGATCCACTGGAGAAGGAAATGGCAATCCACTCCAGTACTATTGCCTGGAAAATTCCATGGACAGAGGAGCCTGCTAGGCTACAGTCCATGGGGTCACAAAGAGTTGGACACCACTGATCGACTTTCCTTTCCTATGGCTATATTGGGAGATAGGGCTTTTAGGGGGTACGTAAAGTTCAATGAGATCATAAGAGTGAGGTCCTAATACAATTTTTAAAAATTAGAGCTTTCTAAGAAGAGAAAGAGAAAAATCTCATACCCACATGCACACACAGAGAAAAGGTCTGTACGGACATATGAAAAAGGCAGTCAAGACCTTGAACTTGGACTTCCAAGCCTTTAGAACTATGAAAAATAAATCTCTGTTGCTTAAGCCACCCAGCCTGTGGTGTTTTGCTATGGTGGCCAAGATGATAAAGATATCAGGTTCATCTCATACACCTGGATGGTGCTTTGACTACTCTAAGCACGTTCACTTATATTTTATGCTCTCATGGATACTGGGCAATAGGAAAGTTGGGAGTCCTTGACTCTGAAATGTGGAGACATACAAAGAGATGTCAAGGGACTTGCTTGAGTTGCGGAGCAGGTGGGAAGCATCGGACCTTGAAGCCGGCTCCACACCCAGCTCTCCTTCCCAGAAGCAGATGCTCCTGTGTTGAGAAGCAGGCTCCTTAAACGGTGAGCATTTTCTCCTAATAAAGGGGCTTTGGTGACACGATGCTAGCTTCACACTGGTCACCTTTCACCCTACAGCATGTTTCTAATTAGTACGAGAGGGAGCAGAGAAAAGAAATGACACTTTGAAGCTGGGCAGAGGAAGGGAGGGAGAGGGAAAGATTAATTGCTTCCTAACTGTCAGGACGGTAATTAAACTCAGGTTGTTGACTCCAACCTTGATTAGATTATGTGAAATAAATCTATGAACATCTTCACATTTCTGTTGCCTTTGCTTCTGTGCAGAAGGCAGGGTGGCTTGAACAACCTGCAACAGAGAGAGAGTGACTTGTCTTTGGCCAGTCACTAGGCCACGCAGCTCTGGTTGCCGAGCAAG
>SJYC01063302.1:0-25465 GCA_006408675.1 Madoqua kirkii
GAACATCTTCACATTTCTGTTGCCTTTGCTTCTGTGCAGAAGGCAGGGTGGCTTGAACAACCTGCAACAGAGAGAGAGTGACTTGTCTTTGGCCAGTCACTAGGCCACGCAGCCTCTGGTTGCCGAGCAAGGTTAAGGCTTTGTAAATTTCAGTGCTCTTTATCAAAGAGAACCACTCAAACTGTGTATGCATATAGGATTACCTTTGGAGGGAATGAAACCTATATATTTTGGAAGTAGTTTCAGAAAAAGAGACCCATCTGCTATTCACTAGCTTGGGGAGTTTAAATCATTCCAAAGGGAGGGTGGGTTTTTTGATTAGTGATGACCTGCAGGTCTGGAATCCCAGGCTCTTGGACTAGGAATCCTGTGTCCTGACATTCAGTCTATTTGACTTTGAGTACAATGTATATTTTACCTCTGGACCTCAGGTTAAATCCCAACCCAATTCAATTCCTTCTGGAAGGATGAGAAGATTAAACTGATTCCCTCCCAGGGCTAATAGTCCTTGATTCTAAGATATGATCTTCCCACTTTCCATGAAAATATGTTCATGTCTAAATATTCTAGGCTTCTTCCCTAATAAAATTGTAGCTGCTAAGTAGCCAGAACTTTCCTCTGGCCTATAGATACCTAGGAAAAGGGAATATTAGCCAAGTAAGTAGAACATATCACGTGCATCCTCAGCTGCTAAGTCCTGTCCAACTCTTTGCGACCCCATGGTCTGCAGCTCACCAGGCTCCTCTGTCCATGGGATCTCCCAGGCAAGAATGCTAGAGTGGGTTGCCATTTCCTTCTCCAGGGAATCTTTCCAACCCAGGAATCGAACCTGTGTCTGCTGCACTGACAGAGAGATTCTTTATCACTGAGCCACCAGGGAAGCCCACATGTTGTGAACTTTAATGACCACAGATCTTACCTGTACCTGCTCTCTGATGCCTGGAATGTTTAGTGAGAAAAGTCTTAGTGCCCTTGGAGTCAAAGTATTAAAACCCCCAGGAGAGGGAACTCAAAGGCCATCTCCCCAAAATGCAGTGGCTGTTGGCAGAGTTTTTACTTTGCCAAGTGAAGATACTGAGAAATATCTTGTCATTTCTTGACATCTAGGATTGGAGGTGTCAGGAGGACCTGGTGCAAGGGGACAGGAAACAGGTGAGGTGTCACTATTTTGTCCAACAACAGGCTTATCTACCAAGCTTTGCTACCAAGATAAAATTGCATTTTTTTGTCTGTAAGAGAAAGGGGAAGCACAAAGAGAAACTAGCTTCTCATTGGAAGACTTATGACAATGATGATTCCTACCAGAACTATTACAAACATCTAAGGAGATAAGAATGCAAAATACTTTCAATGTTGCTATTTCAATGGAAAGATAATGTTAGTCATTGTACGGATGAAATTACAACTTACTAACAAAGTGTACAGAGGACTGGATATGGGTCAGGGACCCTGATAAATGCTTTCCCTTCATTACTTCATTTAATCCCCCATCAGCCTTGTGATGTAAACACTATCTCCTCCCCACCATCAGCATTTTTCAGACGGAAGTTCAGAGACATTAAGTCATTTATTCAAGGAAAATCCTGCTGATAAATTCTGAGTCCAGTATTCAAGTAAGCTTTTCTGATTTCAGAAACTTCCTTTTAAATTAACTAAACTCTATAATGTGAGAGTGTTTCCCATCACTGGACAGGTCCAAGAGACTGGAGAAACAAGTGTCATGAACACTGAGCGTGACATTTCTCTTTAAGGTTGGAGCCAATCTATAGAGACTTCTAAGGCTATTCTTAGAGAAGGCAGATTCTACAGACACAGCCAGTGGTTTAAATGCCAGCTGAACTTTGCTTCCAAGGCATTCCTCAACATCCGAGATGTTAAACAGTCAAAGATGAGCTGATTTCTCCAAGAAGACTGTCTTTCTTCCAGCAAGAATGTACCTTCTATCTACTTGGTTGGAAACCGCATAACAAACCCTTGGTGTTTCAGAATGTGCGTTTGCTCTTCCTCATCCTATTACTTGGGTTTCCCTGATGGCTCAGTGGGTAAAGAATCCACCTGCAATGATTCTTCACCTTGCAGGAGACGCATGTTTAATCCCGGGGTTGGGAAGATCCCCTGGAGAATGAAATGGCAACCCACTTCAGTATTCTTGCCTGAAAAATCCCATGGACAGAGGAGCCTGATGGCCTGCAGCCCAAAGGGTCACAAAGAGTTGGACACAACGAAGCACTCAAGCATGCTCATGTCCACTCACAGTCAGAGCCTCTTTATTTGGTGCGCTCCTCCGTGGCCTATGGCGCTCAGTCCCCATGCCCTCTCATTAACCCAATTTTCTCTCCCATGACCTGGAACAAAACCATGACTAATATCACTTCCTTGGCTCTGTGCTATGGGCCCTGAATATCTGCCTCCAGTTAATGAGAACAAAGGGTAATTAAACCACCCAGGTACCATTACTTCTGTGTAAAAGGCTATTGTTAATATTTTTAGAAGCTCTAAGCTTAATCTTTATAGAATAGGAAATGTGCCTTTGGATGGAATGAGAACATCCACATCCCCCTAGCTTTTGCTCATGGCCTGATTTTAATAAGCAGTCATTTACCCAGTATCTACTATCTGTGCAGGCCTGTGCTTAAATTAATAAACTGTAAAAATTACAGAGAGGATACATTATTTCCCTGATATGCATGGGAAGTAAACTATTATTCATAAGTGAGTTCTCCTTAATTAAAATGTATTCCTTTGACTCGCAAACTTTTTTTTTTTTCAAAGTAGCCCCCTTTTTCCCTTTAAAATTTCTGTAATGAGTTAAATATTTCTTCATCTACTGGAACAGAGTATACATGTAATTAGATAATCCTGCTACTTATAACTTAAGAGCAGGCACAACAGTAGTAAGCAATGCTAGGACACATGAATGCTCCTAGGGATCCAACAGGATTTTGCCTTCATGTTAAATATCCCACAGACTGCTGTGATTTTGGAAGTCTTGAGCCTTTTATATGTTTATGTGTTTTCTACCACCACCCACCTATACACACATACAGTCATACAAACACAAATATTATTTAACTGATCAACTTGAGTCTCTGTCATTAGCCATGCATTCTAAATTATACTTTGTGTCATTTAAGTTCTGAGAACTAGGTATGGTAGTTTACTTGCAACTACGGCTGACAACAATTCCTCCCATCGATAGGCAGCTCTGTTTGAATCTGAGTCAGCCCTATTCTGCTTTGACGAACACAATTCTCCAGAGGTGATGCTATGCTGGTTCGGACCCCAGGTCTGACAGTTTCTCTTTCACTCTAGGAAGCCAATCTCCATGCTGTAAAGAAATTCACAACACACTACCAAATGATGAGAGGCCAAGAGAAGAGCGAGGCCTACACAGTGGGAGGCCTTCCAGGGCACTGCAGCCACATTACGTGAGCTCGGCTGACATGAAACAGATCCACCCAGCTGAGCTCAGGAAACCTCAGATTTATGAAAAAGTAACTGTTGTTGGCTTAAGTCACTTAGTTTTGGGTGGTAAGAAATATTTTGCAATCATATATGATGAGAATGAAGCAGCTCTGTGTGTACATTTGGGCCACACTATACATTAAATGTATTATATTTAGTAATAGACTCTGATATCTATTTAAATAGTGAGAAAGCAAATGTTCTCATCTTTCTATTATGAATATAAAGGTGATGGTAGTAGATGAATGAAAAACTATTAAAAAGTGGAGAGAAGTCTTTTCTCAAAAGGTATCTAAGGAAAAGATGCAAAGGTAAGGCTGAATGTAGTCTGAGGCAAGACGGGAAGATAAGCCTGGTAATGACATCAGAACATTCATGTTAGGAACCAAAACAAAGGGTTAAAAGGGGTGCACAAAGGAGATCGGTCCTGGGTGTTCTTTAGAAGGAATGATGCTAAAGCTGAAACTCTAGTACTTTGGCCACCTCATGTGAAGAGTTGACCCATTGGAAAAGACTCTGATGCTGGGAGGGATTGGGGGCAGGAGGAGAAGGGGACGACAGACGATGAGATGGCTGGGTGGCATCACCGACTCGATGGATGTGTTTGACTGAACTCTGGGAGTTGTTGATGGACAGGGAAGCCTTGTGTGCTGCAATTCATGAGGTCGCAAAGAGTCGGACACGACTGAGCAACTGAGCTGAACAAGATGTAAATAACAAAGGAGCATAGGAGGATTTACAAGGTAGCTGAGAACTTTCTCTGTGAGTGAAAGTTGCTCAGCTGTGTTTGACCCTTTGCGATCCCATGGAATACTCCATAGAATTCTCCAGGCCAGAAGTAGCTATTCCCTTCTCCAGGGGATCTTCCCAACCCAGGGATCAAACCCAGGTTTCCTGCATTACAAGTGAATTCTTTACCAGCTGAGCCACCAGCTGTGTCTTTTAAACAATAGAATGTCAACTCTAACCATGAGGTGAATTATACAAGAATAGCTGTTACATCCTTAGCTGGGACTAACTGGAAGTTTATAATTGTGCTGAAAGGGTTTTATAAACTCTCAAAAAGCTCGCAGATAAGTTGGAAAGAGTTTAAAGTAGGTTATGTTCCATTAACTCATTCAACCAATATTTATTGAGCACCTCTTCCAGATGATAGAAATACATCAGTGAAATGCATAGCCAAACAGCCCTGTGTTTCTGAACACTGCATTCTAGCTGGGGGCGAGAGATAACAAGTCTAATAAGTAAGTGAATTTTAGATAAGAGCTATGGAAAGAAACAGAACAGTGACTGAAGAGCAGTCACAGAAGAACAAGGGCTAAATCAGTGAACTTTTTAAGAGGTTATTTACTTGATCCAATGGAGAATTAATAGTCTCTTGGGTCAGGATGTACACACACACACACAGACAGACCCAAGAATGATTAGGATTTTGAAAGACTTGGGGAAGAACTAGTCACGAGGTCATAAATATGAAGTGTCTTCCCCTGAGACTTCTGGACCTTGGACAGACACTTGCAAGGTGAGATTCTAGGGGACTCAAGAGCCCTGCTCACCCCAAAAGCCTTGTCCTTCTTCAGATGCTTCCTGAAACTTTAGGAAAAAGTTCCTTCTTCCTTAGGATCTTCTTCTTTAGGATTCAATTCCAATTTAGATGTGAATTATCTGGAGGACCTGAACGCTATAGATCTTTGTCACTAACACATACATTTGAATGAAGAAAGTGAGAAAACTGCTGCTAGATAAAGGGGTCAGGACTTGCTCTACATATATTCTAAGAGAAGCACTTCCTCTTATGTGGAAGCTAAAGAAAAAGTGGTTATAAAAGAAAAAAAGTGTGACTAATAAATCCAATTGCCATTGGCACATGTTGGGTCTCAGAGAAAACTGTTCATTTTGGTCAGCCATGAAAGAAAGGGAGGAGAAAGGCAGGGCCTGTGAGAGGTAAAGCACCCTGTGTGTGCACTGGAATCACAAAACAGGGGCAGTGAATGTGTGGTGCATGTATACGTGTACAGAAAGGGATCAAGGGGTGTGCAAAGAAGCTGATGTGGCAGAAAGCACACGAGTGGGGCTAAACACCATAGGATGTTCTCAAGACAAGTAGTAGAGGCAGCTAAGCCAGACTGAGAGATCAGGAAGAGGCTGTCAGGATGAGAGTTTCTAAACTGAGATCTGAAGAATGAGCAGACATTTAACAGTAGGGAGAGGAGATGGGAAGCAATGTAACACTCTGAGCAAGGGCAAAGCCCTTGAGATGAAAAAGGGAGAGTCAGCTGTTTCAAAAGAAATGCTGCTGCTGCTGCTAAGTCGCTTCAGTCGTGTCTGACTCTGTACGACCCCACAGACAGCAGCCCACCAGGCTCCCCCGTCCCTGGGGTTCTCCAGGCAAGAACACTGGAGTGGGTTGCCATGTCCTTCTCCAATGCATGAAACTGAAAAGTGAAAGTGAAGTCGCTCAGTCGTGTCCGACTAGTAGCGACCCCATGGACTGCAGCCTACCAGGCTCCTCCGTCCATGGGATTTTCCAGGCAAGAGTGCTGGAGTGGGGTGCCATTGCTTGCAGAGACATGAATGGACCTAAAGATTGTCATACAGAGTGAAGTAAATGAAAAAGAGAAAAATAAATATTATTTATGAATGCATATACATGGAATCTAGAAAAATGGTATATGATCTTATTTGCAAAGCCAAAACAGAGACACAGACATAGAGAAAAATGTGACAGATGGACACAAAGAGGGCAAGGGGAGGGGTGGGATGAACTGGAAGATTGGGACTGACACATATTCAGCATTGATAATATGTATAAAATATACAACTAATGAGAACCTACTGTATAGCACAGGGAACTCAATACTCAGTGCTCTGCGGTGAACTAAATGGGAAGGAAATCCAAAGAGGAGGAGATATATTGATACACGTAGCTGATTCACTTTGCTATACAGCAGAAACTAACAACACTGTAAATCAACTATACTCCAATTAAAAAAGAAAGATAAGATCGCTGTGCCATGATGGAGGTGGGTCTGGGGATTGGGCAAGAGAAGCAGTGGGAGAAACGTGGTCAAACACTTAAAAGTTAGAGGCAAAGGCAGTGGGAGCAATGGAAAAACTTTCTCTAAGGGATAGTCAGGGCTAGATTCACAGTTTATGTGACTTTGTCTCTTGCTGTGAGCAGACAGTCCACTACAGGTATTGACCTGCTGCCATCCAGGAAAAAGCTGATGGTGGTCTAGAGAGTGAAGACCCCCCAAAGTTAAGATATTTAGAAGCACTTAAGAATGCACTCACTTACTACATATGGCAGAGAAGTGAGAGAGGGAACTAGAGATGGTGGCCAAATTTCTTTCTGTAATAAATACATACCCTTATCAAACTTCACTCAACTTGTATTTTTAAAATGACATTTCAGATTTTAAAGACTAAGCAGTATGCAGTGGAAAGAGCACAACACAGAGTCAGGAAACCTGGATCCTATTCTCAATTCTGCCATAGGCTGTGTAACCTTACCCTGCTACATGAGCTAGGAAATACATTGATCTTTGAAAAATGGAAGGCTTCCGCTTGGCAATGGGAGCCAGGCTGCTGCTGCAGACAGAAGAGCCATCTCTCTCTCCCTGACATTCTGGCAGAGGGCCATATAATACACTGATTCCATTTGGCAGCAGCAAAGTAGTTAATGAAAACTCCTCTTTCAAGATGTGACATGTTCTGCGTGAGCTGTCAGAAGGAAAGTTTACATAATGAAGAGTACTGGCATGGATCAAAGCCATCTGGAACAGCCCAGTTTCCCTTGGGGCATCTTGTGACTGGGGAGTCCTTCCGAGGGGAAAGCAGGGATGAATTCTGGTTCTGTTAATGGCTAACCAGAGGGATTAGCTCATAGGACTCAAAATGTTGAGATCAGGGGTTTGATTTTTAGGGGATCCGTGAATGTAATGTTTCTTGCTGTGTTATTTTCTGGATAGAGGACACAGAATGCACTCAGTGTAACTCCAGCAATAAGCAGCCCACTGTTTCAAGTTTCTGACTCTTCCATGGAACACAAGTACATAAGTGGCACTCCATTGCCCAAGTCCTCACAAGTGCTTCTGGGCAGGCATGAGACACATGTGAGTCCAAACAGAGAACAATCTCTTTCCTGAAAATTCCATGGTCAAGGTGCTCCCCTCTCCAACCATCCTCCCTACTTCCCCCTGCTCTCTCCACACTCTAGATCTGCATCTGGAAAGATGTAATTCTAGGAACCTACTCACACTTCTCCAACGACACTGACAGGTGAAGCTCATGTAGCCAGTGGGAGAACTGCGACTAGAATTCAGATTTCCTGACTGTCACACCTGCGTCCTTTCCACTGTGTGTTACTTCATCTTTAAAAGATGGAAGGGTCCTTGTAAACCTGAGTTGATTAAGTACATGAGAAAGAGGGCTTATCTCATGATGGAACCAATCAAGAGAACAAGGAGAGGAGTGATAGGTCACGACTTCATTATTTGAGCCCTGAAGCCAGCCCTCTCTGGACTTCTTAGCAATAAGAGTCGCTAAACTCATGTTGATCTTTAGACCATGAGGTGTTACAGTTCGGTTGCTTGTATTACAAAGATTTCTGACTGACACGTAGACTCTTTCTCTAAGTCCAAAGACTTTTCTCAAACTAACCATGATTTTACTAGCACATGACACTAAATGTTAAAACAGAGGTAGAGGAGAATCCATACTATTCTTCTCTCCATCAAGAAGAGGGGCAAATGGTACAAGAGTCTGTATCCTGACTTCAAGATCTGTCCACATTTCATTCACGCTCCCAAGGCACAAAATATGTGGCCTCAGGGTCCCTGTAAGTAAGGGACAGCTAATGTTCCATTCCATAACTTCTCATGGGGCTGCTGGGGGTACTTAATGTACTGTAATAAATACATACCCTTTCATATTTGTGAAAGAATTCAGGTAGGTCTAAAGCCTGATCTACAACGACTGGCTCAAAAGATGTGCTCTTATTGATATGCTTTTAATATCACAATGAGTTATGAAAAACAACCTGCCAATGTAGAGCACATAAATATGTGCCGTGCTATAACAGACAAGTTGAAAAAGTTAAAGACATTCAAGTGAATGTTAGCCATGAGATTAAAAATCAGCACATCTATAATGCACACTGCTATTTTAATGAAAAGTTCTATTTTTGTAGAACAAAGTATATAATGACATTTTACTTTTTTTTTCTTTATCAGTTAGAGGTGATTCCCTGGGCTCCAGAACCTAAACTAATGTACCATGATTGTACAGAGAAAAAAATGTGTATGAACATTGCCCCCAGAGGAATCTACATTCTATAATGCAAGTTCCAGACAATTTTTAAAATCAATGAAGCTGACAGAAGTGACAGCTGAAAAACACGGCTATTTGCCAGCACCCCTACCATGGACATTTCATCTGCATAATGACTGCATCGCCCTGCATAAATCACTTTAATCTCTAAAGCCTGAATATCTATACCCTCAGCAAAGAAAATCCAAACTAAGGACTGACAGCTTTAAAAACAGTCAAGTTATTTTTAAGCCAATTTCTTATCCTTTTCTTTATCTCCCTCATGTTTCCTCCCAAAAGCTTTCAGGAAGTGTTCCCCGACCTCATCAGCTAGATTCTTCCTAGCACTATTAAAATAGAATAGTTTTAATCCTATTTTTAGTCATTTATAATTGTTTACTCTTATTAAAATAATATTTCTTGGGGCTTGCCTGATGGTCCAGTGGTTAAGACTCCCCACTTCCAGGGCAGGGGTGCATGGGTTCAATCCCCAGTCAGGGAGCTAAGATTCCCTCATGCCTTGTAGCCAGAAAAGCAAAATATGAAGGGAAAAAAATAAAAGCAATACTGTAACAAATGAAATAAAGACTTAAAACTTTTTAAAAATAGTGTTTATTATATTTGCAAGTATAGACCTTGCCTAACTGTTTCAAGAGAAGAAATATTTTCCTAGTGAATCTCCTAGTAGAAACGGCAGTTGATCAAATGTGATGGGTTGATACTGTGAGGTGCTCTGGCGATTTAGTTCTATTAAAAAGCATGCATTAGGAAGTGACCACTGGACTGGAAAACAAAGACCAGGCATGCCTCAGGACACAGCATGGTCCACTTGATGGAACTGACATAGACACTGGCTGATATCTGCATGACATGGCTCTTGCACCCCCCACCCCCAGGCTCCAGCCTCCACTTATCCACGCTATTCTCACTTAGCAAGCCCCAGCCACTCTTCAGTCCCTCCCACTTGCCAAGCAATTTCTTATCCTTTCTTTATGGACTTTTTCTCTTCTCAGTTCCCTAAGAATCTTTCTCTAACTGTTCTTTCCTGTCCTTCAGGTCTCAACTTAAAGGTGGTGACGAGTTTTATCACAGCATCCTTTAAAATACATCCTCTCCCATTTTTTTTTTTCCACTCAGGATCTCATGTATTTCTTTCACAGCATCCAAAATAATTCCTTATTTAAAATGTATTGTTTACTTAAAGTTATTTCTTAGTTGTTATCACTTCTCCTAGAACTATGCTGTGCAACTCAAAGGCCACACTAATTTAAATGAATTAAAATTATTGTTTGTTCAGTTGGTAAGTCATGTCCTACTCTTCATGACCACATGGGCTATAGCATGCCAGACTCCTCTATCCTCCACTACTCCCAGAGTTTGCTCAGATTCATGTCCACTGAGTCGGTAATGCTATCTAGCCATCTCGTTCTCTGCTGTCCCCTTCTCCTTTTGACTTCAGTGTTTCCTCAGTTCAGTTCAGTTGCTCAGTCGTGTCCAACTCTTTGTGACCCCATGAATCGCAGCACGCCAGGCCTCCCTGTCCATCACCATCTCCCGGAGTTCACTCAGACTCACGTCCATTGAGTCCGTGATGCCATCCAGCCATCTCATTCTTGGTCACCCCTTTCCTCCTGCCCCCAATCCTTCCCAGCATCAGAGTCTTTTCCAATGAGTCAACTCTTTACATGAGGTGGCCAAAGTACTGGAGTTTCAGCTTTAGCATCATTCCTTCCAAAGAATTCCCAGAGTTGATCTCCTTCAGAATGGACTGGTAGGATCTTTTCACAGTCCAAGGGACTCGCAAGAGTCTTCTCCAACACCACAGTTCAAAAGCATCAATTCTTCAGCACTCAAGTCTTCTTCACAGTCCAACTCTCACATCCATACATGACCACTGGAAAAACCATAGCCTTGACTAGACGGACCTTAGTCGGCAAAGTAATGTCTCTGCTTTTGAATATGCTATCTAGGTTGGTCATAACTTTTCTTCCAAGGACTAAGCGTCTTTTAACTTCATGGCTGCAGTCACCATCTGCAGGGATTTAAATCCAGTTTCTTAGTCATGCTAGTCATGCTTCAATGCTCAGTAGCCACAAGTAGGGGTGGTGCCCCAAGAGGAAGCAGATATAGGACACCAGAAAATTATGACATGATCCTAGAGTATGAGCTCTGTAAGACCAAGTTCACCATCCATCCTGCTTGCTGTGCACTCTAGCCCCCATCACAATGCTTAGAATGTGGTAGGCACTCTAATATTTGTTGAATACTTGTATGAATTAAAGAAATAGAAGGATTATCCAATAATGACTAGTAAAGACAATCTTAAATTAAGAGTAAGAACCAGAATAGATAGTTGGGGCAGATTATTTGGAAACGATTCAAGCCCAGCCTTAGACATTGTTTGCCATAAAATGCGTCATATGTAATCATTGTTGATTTATGCTCTCTGCACGGTAGAATATAAGCTCCCTTGGAGCAGGGACTTTTCCTTGTTTGCTGCTGTATTTTCAACACCCTGGACAGAGCTTCTCCATGGGAAAAAAACACAGACCATTTAGTTCCTTTCCACAGCAAGAAATGAAATGACAATTTTTAGAGACGATTGCGTGTATTCCCCAAATATCCTACTTGTATCACTGGTCTTCATAATACCTGCCCAGTTTTGTCAATTCATTTTGTTTAATCCACAGGTTCCTCCTTACTCTAGGTAGATGCTTTAAACCTCCCTGGAAGCAGATGTAGGACTCCCTCCCCTGAGTCCTACTGGTTCTCTCCATTCCACAATGTGACCTGCATCTTCAAAGAGTGGCTTGTGCTCAGCCCTTCCTCTTTCCATCTGCATCCATACTTAGGTATCCACTTCAATTAGCAATTTGTTAGCAACTCTAACAAATAGCTGTCACCGTCCAGCTAAGCAGGTGATGGCTGCCAATAGTTTCGAGTGTTCCTTCTCCAAGGTGATATGAGTCCTGAGCAGGATTCCTTGGAGTTGAATTAATTCGAATCTTACTGACCTCCCAAGGGCCCAGCTTAGAACTCTTCTTCATGAAGCCTTCCCTTTCTTCCAGAATTAAATGTGAACATGCTTTTGCCTTTAGTCTAAGCACATTTGAAGGAAATCATTTACTTGTAGCCAAAACCTGCCCAAGTACAGCACTCTATAGCCCCCCTCCAACAAAGTAATTTCTTTATCCTCTCACCTCTCATGGCAATTTATCTATTCCTCTCCGATGACACATATTACTATCCATCTTGTACTGTAATGATTTATGTCCAGGTCTTATCTCTATAAGGCAGCAATTCATCTTTATATATCATCCAGCCTTACACAGAATAGCACTCAATAAGTGATTTTGATTTCACATGAATGAGATGGAGTGTCTTGTGTTGGGTCCATAGTTTGGATTTGAAATTCTTATCTAATAATTTTGTGTGAAATGTTTGCAAGAAGTAGAGAAGAGAGCAAGTCTTTTTTACCCTAGAAATAGGCAATATTAACAGCAACATAGAAAAATTACATGGAATACACGGGTCTAATACACTATGATTTTTAAATTACCAAAAGCTCCACTCTAGTCTAAAATTTCACTCGTACTGACATATCATTAAAAGGGCAACAACTAGGGAAGGAGGAGAAGCCACATTCTGAGAAAGCAGCCCATTTTCATTATTTGATAATAGGTCAGAATGAAGATATTGCAGAGACTGAAGAAAACAAGCATGGTAGCCAAGAAAACAGGAGCATGGCAAGGCAGACAGAAAAGCAGTCAAGGGCAGATAGATGTTTTTTCAGCTAATTACTCCGTCCCCAGATGACGGCACCAACCCTGTCATCGCTCCAATGCTCCTTCAGTGTTATGACCCACTTCTGGTTAAAGTACCTCAAATTCCTGCATCTGAAACATACACTTCTGAGTTATAACTTTTTATTTCTAAGAGACTCTCATAAATTGTAAAATCCTTTTCAATGGTTAACATACTGAGATTAATAGATGAATAAAGGAAAAAAGCTGTCCCCTAAGAATAAAATTAAATAACTGGCTCTATCACCTTTCTGGGGAAGCCTGGTGGCTTCTCCTCAGTTGCCTGGTATGCAAACTGAGTGCTCTATGCACACACACAGACACATGGACAGGCACATATTTATTTTATATAGCTACAGTCAATATAAAATGTGTAATATATACAAACAAAGGCTACAAAAGACTGTTCGTTTCACAGAAAATTAAAATGATTAGGTAACATATAAAGACCAACTGATTTATATTTTCTGCTTTACATATGGGGAAATTGTGACCCAAAGCACAGATGTCTTTTCCTAGAAAATGATTTTATCGTTTTCTTTTCTTCTGGTGTAATTTTCCTATGAGGAATACATCACTTTCACAATTCCAGATTTTGAGGCTCAAGAGAAATCATATTTGTTCTCGGCTCTCAGATTGGGACTATCCAAGAACAGAGGGAGCATTCACAGCATTTAACATCTGGATGGCATAAATATCAGCTGCAGACAACTGTAACTGCTCAGGCAAGAACTGAGCAGTGTCGTCTCTGCTCAGGAGTAAACACATTAGGCTGCTCCATTCCCGCTGGTATAGTGACAGGTGACTGGTTTAGGAATGGTCACCATTCCTAAAGAGACAAGAGACAAGTCAGGCCAAAGAGTGAAGCGAAGGCCTTGTGGGACTTATCGAAGAAAGACATTCTCTCCCTCTTTGGAAGTTCTTAAATGATCAGAGACAACTAATCATAAAGTGCTTGAGACTCAGAGAAAAGCACCAACACAGAGGGAAGAAGAGCTAAAGAGATGGAGAAATACATTTCCTTATAATACTGCTTGTACTCCAGCCAGAATCGACCTGGCACATTTTCAGTATGTGAGCCAGCACCCCCCTCTTTTTGCTGAGACCAGTTTAACTTGTTCTTGCAGACAAATAAGACCTGAATAATAACCAAGATTACCTAGGAAATGTAACAGGGCCAAGATTCAAATCTAACTATGTCTCTTAACTTTAAATTTTCTTTTCATTACATCAGAGGTTCTCTTAGGGTAGTGGGGGAAGATGTTCAGTGGAGGAACTTTAAAAAATATACATTTGCTCTTAACACTTCCCTGCCCCCAAGGAAACCAAAAGAAAGAAAGAATGGGGGTGGGGGTAGCAGAAACATGGAAGTGAAAATGTAAGCATATATATTTTGAGAAAGGCCCTCCAGTGATTGACAGATCCTTAGTTCTGTAACAACTCCACAATCTCAGGTTGCTTTGTTGCACTGAGTGCCAAGGGCTCAATTAGAGTATAGAAGTGAAACTTTGATTTAAAGCACTGCCTTAAGCCTTATGAATCAAATAGCTGGTTTCTGAGTTAGTAACAATGAGCAATGTACAAGGAAATGACCTTCCTAAAAGGAAATGATTGACTTCTCTGGGTACCTGAAATAAAATTAATTTTTAGAATTGTAGGAGATAAGTGCACAACAGTCATGCTTTTGAAGCAGGAAATTCACCAATGACTACTGGAGGGCCGCTTTGTCTCCTCACAAGCAGAAATGACAAGATCCTCAAAGATGCAGAACAAACGAAGGCACGGGGTTTGTCAGCTCCTATACAAGTTTCATGTTCTTGGGGATGTTTACATAATTTTTCTTGAATTGCAATAATGCAGGCTATCTTGTTAATAGTTTTCAGACATAATAAAGGAAGTGATAAATTCTCTTTGAGTATTACCTAGAAAAGAAAATGGGGTTTCAAATATGGCTTTGGACTGAAAGGCTGAGGCAGACCTTTAGGCCAATTCTGAACACTTCACAGTGCCTGTTGGGGACACAAAATTGAGAATTGTGAAGCCCCACCTGGATGCAGTAGGAAAGAGGTCATGATGGATGACTGATGTCCATCATGGTCATGGAAAGGGAAAATAGAGGTTGAGTGCAATTTACTTATCCTCTCTGATTTAAATCATCCACAACTGATAAAGGCCTGCAGTTGCATTTTTCAACTTGTGCAGTCTCTCACAGATACACTCTAATAATTTCATTGGCATCTGGTCATTATTTTTTAGCTAAATAGAATTAATTGACGTATTTTGAGAAATAACCCTTAAGCTGTGTTGTCTGTGTCTGCCAGCTGCATCTCTACTGCCCTTTCCAGGGAAACTTCTCTTTCACTATTTCCTATTATCTAGTACAAGTGAAAAGAATGGATGGCAACTAGTAACTTTCACTCTTAGGGAGAAACACATTCTGGGAAGAGCTGTTACATCAGTTAGAACTGTAGGTACCAATCACGCTTCTTCTAAGTACTGGTTGTGTATCTTTGTGTTCATCAGGTGACCTGCCTGAGCTTTGGGTTCTTCATCTGTACCACAGAGAGACCCGTTAGCTATGCTGGTGACCACTGGAATAATGCATATGAAAGTGATTTGGATATTGAGAAGTGCCATGCAATATACAAGTGCTATGAATAGGAGCTATTACTAAGCGGAAATATTCTGGAGAGCTCACTCTGTAACATCAAGAGATCTTCCACAATTACAGGCCCCTAAAGTTCTATCGATTTCAATTATGGTTAAGTAAACTCAATCCTACCACACAGGGTGATAGCCCTGGGAAGCAAATATTGCTCTGACTCACCTGATGCCTTCAGCCTTGTTGCCCTGTTGAGCTTTAGTCCAGTCTCCCTCCAGGCTCGTTAGAGCTCTGTTTATGAGCTCCACTTCTGTCCGCCTCCACCCTCTCATAGATTAGAACCTATTCATGATATAATTCCTATTCCATTAATCTGATATTCTCACCCCTGCCCAGGTTTCCACTGTTGCCTCGATCTTTGGCCTATAAACACAGCTTCCAAACTCCTCAAACCTCTAACTGTGCTCCTCTTCCACTGAATTATCTGAGCAAGTTCAGCAGCCTCCATCTTAGCATCTAAACCAATATTTTTGCCATCATCATTTTATGATCTTTGCATTTCTATTCCTAAATACTTATGTCCTAACTTCGTATTCTCTTTTTCTCACTCATATCTTTTTCTAAGTCTTTTAAAGTATAAAAATAAGAGGTACTTCAGAAGAATTATTTCATTTACTTCTCTTACAAACCTGTGAGGTTTGTAGATGAGAAAATGAATACACATAAAGACAAATAAAACTGTCCAAGGTCACAGAGATAGTATGTGTTGCAGACAAAATTTAAATCTAGGTCTACCTAACTCCTTCCAGAGTATCAGGCTGTTTTCCAAACCCTCATCCATCTTGCAATTATCTCCATCCTGTTCTTCAGATGATGATTGTGCCAGAAAGGTTTCTAATGGAATCTGTTCATCATCCAAGAAAGATACACCATTGTTGCAAACAACATCTAAATACCAGTCAAAATTACTAAAGTTGACAGCCGGCCTCTATATATCTCTGTGTATAGTATCTGTGGACTTTGAAAAACAATAAGGAGAAAATTATGGGGTCAGTATCACTGGTCATATAATTAGGACAGAGTAAGATCCTTGCTGGGAAAACCCCATGGACAGGGGAGCCTGCCAGGCTACAGTCCATAGGGTTACAAGGAGTTGGATACAACTAAGTGCCTGAACGTACACACGAGACAATATTAAGTGCTTCTATTTTAAAGCTGGAAATGAAGATGCAGGTCAAACCCTTGTGTTTCTCATGGGTTATGTCAGAGGCTTAGAATAGACACTCAATTCGACCCCAAAATCTGGGCTCCTGGGAAACTACCAGTTTTAAAATTAGAGAAATCAGTTTATTTTCCAACCCTATCATTTGAGAGAGTGCGATTCATATCAGAAAGGTCAAGTGGTTTACTTACAATCACTGCAGCTAACACTATTCAAAGGGTCAGACTTGTAATAGAATATAAATCAGCATATATGGCTTCCTTCATCAAGAAAGTTTGCTACCCCCTGAAAAAAAATCATTTGAGCCATATCGTCTGCTGAGTGAGGTGACTGACCGACATTCTGGGCATGCTCATTATGTAATGCAGTCTAGCCCTAAGACGCCTGTGAACTTGCAGTCCGTTATTTTACTAGCACTGACTGCAGCTAAGTTGTTTACCCAGGATTGGCAATTCATATCCAGATACCGAACTTAATGCTCTTTCAATTCAACCAGCATTTCCTACAAGTCACTCCATGAAGCAGTATTCCTAAAAGGCATTTGGTAATAGGTATTCCATACTCTCAATAAGTTTGCAAACTATCCTTCAAGCCCATTTCTTTCTTTTTTACACTCCTGAATTTCGGTGGTTTTACGATGTTCACGACATTCAGGACAAAAGAAACTATATATCATTCTCCAAAACTCATTGCTCAAACACTCATTAGAACAACTGATCCACATTTTGGATTAAATGGTACACTTCCCAGGAAGATTTCTGCTCTACTCTTTCACTCTGTTTATGAATAAAAGCCTGAATAGCAGAAACCTCTGTAACACAGCCAGAGCTCACACAGCTCCAGGGTCAGGATAAAATGCTGGCAACAGACAGAGCAAGCAAGCACAAACAGCTCATTTCTCCTTTGGGTAGGCTAGGATCACTTCTGGTTGGGTGAGCTGAGTCTGTCTACTCTGTGGCAAGCACTTTGGTAGAGGACAAAAGCCAAAACACCTTCTTATGGGCCTTGAAAGGCTGTCAATGCCAATACAGAATTTCTACACACAGGAACATTAGGGGGGCAGTTCGGATGAATGGGGATTTGGGAAGAGTTCGGTGACTTACCCTGAATTCGAGTTTGCATGGAAAAATCATTGTGATCTGGTATAATTTGTTGAAGGGTAAATTTGGCAGAGTTGCAAGAAATTTAAAGATGCCATCTCCTGAGCAACACCTCAGTTCTGTCATTAGAAACAGGTCTTTCAATGGAAGAGACAGATGACAAAACATTATAATAGGAAGAGGAGCTCTCTAAACAAGGAAAAGCATATTGAGCTCAGGAAGACCAGAAAAGGGAGTGACTCTGGGGACATTTTTATCTACATCTATAATAGAAAAAAAAAATACTTTGAATTACTGTCATACTGACATATGGGGGAAAAAAATAACATGGTATTCTCACTTATGCCCTAGTGAAGGAGACATTGTGTAACAGTCTTTTGGAATAATAATTTAAAAAAAACAACAATGTTCCAGATGGATGCTTTCTGTTCTTATTATCAAAACCTCACTATCAGAACTGGGAACAGAAAATGTAGGTTCTCATACTGTCACCCTTCAACCAAAATGGCCTTGAACAAATCCTTTAATATCTATGTGACTCAGCTTATTCATCCATAATCTGGGAGACTTAAAGTACTCAGCTCAAAAATGAGGTAATTTCATAATACTCTTCAATGCCTCTGAGATATTCAGACAGTGATTAAATGATCAGGCTCTTTGCCACTTACTGATTGTATGACTTTGAACAAATTAATTAGTCTTTCTTGGTCTTATTTCTCTAATTAATAAAATAGAAATGATAATACTGATAATTCCTATCCCATATGTTTGGAGAGATTAAATGAAATAAAGCATTTAAACTAGTTAACTGTGTTGCTAGCACCTGGTTACAGCTCAATACATAGCAGAAATTACCAGTGACACTATTAGGTTTTTTTAATTTTTTTTTAATTGAAGGATGATTGCTTTACAGAATTTTGTTGTTTTCTGTCAAACCTCAACATGAATCAGTGATAGGTATACATATATCACCTCCCTTTTGAACCTCCCTTCCATCTCCCATCCCATCCTACCTTTCTAGATTGATACAGAGCCCCTGTTTGGGTTTCCTGAGCAACAGAGCAAATTCGCGTTGCCTATTTATTTTACATATGGTAATGAAAGTTTCCATGTTACTCTTTCTATACATCTCACCCTCTCCTCATGTTCATAAGTCTATTCTTTCTGCCTGTTTCTCCATTGCTGCCCTGTAAACAAATTATTCAGTACCATTTTTCTAGATTCTGTATATATGTATTAGAATACGGTACTTGTCTTTCTCTTTCTGACTTACTTCACTCTGTATAATAGGTTCAGGTTCATCCACCTCATCAGAACTGACACAAATGTGTTCCTTTTTATGGCTGAGTAGACTGTGCCAAAGCCTTTCACTGTGTGGATCACAATAAACTGTGGAAAATTCTGAAAGATATGGGAATACCAGACCACCTGACCTGCCTCTTGAGGAACCTATATGCAGGTCAGTGGCAGGAGGAGAAGGGGACGACAGAGGATGAGATGGCTGGACGGCATCACTGACTCGATGGACATGAGTCTGAGTGAACTCTGGGAGATGGTGATGGACAGGGAGGCCTGGCATGCTGCGATTCATTGGGTCACAAAGAGTCAGACATGACTGAGCTACTGAACTGAACTGAATATTCCACTGTGTATATGTACCACAACTTCTTGATCCATTCATCTGTTGATGGACATCTAGGTTGCTTCCATGTTCTAGCTATTTTAAACGGTTCTGCAATAAACAATAGGATACATGTGTCTTTTTCAATTTTGGTTTCCTCAGGGTATATGCCTAGGAGTGGGATTGCTAGGTCATATGGTGGCTTCAGTTCTAATTTTCTAAAGAATCTCCATTCTGTCTTCCATAGTGGCTGTATCAATTTACATTTCCACCAACAGTGCAAGAGCATCCCCTTTTCTCCACACCTTCTCCAGGATTTATTGCTTGTAGACTTTTTGATGATGGCCATTCTGACCAGAGTGAGGTGATGCCTCATTGCAGTTTTGATTTGCATTTCTCTAATAATGAGTGATGTTGAGCATCTTTGCATGTGTTTGTTACCCATCTGTATGTCTTCTTTGGAGAAATGTCTGTTTAGGCCTTTTTCCCACTTTTTGATTGGGTTGTTTATTTTTCTGGCATTAAGCTATGTGAGCTGCTTGTATATTTTGGAAATTAATCCTTTGTCAGTTGTTTCATTTGTTATTATTTTCTGCCATGCTGAGGGTGGTCTTTTCACCTTGCTATAGTTTCCTTTTATGTAGAAAAGCTTTTAAGTTTAATCAGGTCTCACTTGTTTACTTTTGTTTCTATTTCCATTGCCTTAGGAGGTGGGTCAGAGAGGATCTTGCTTTATGTCATTGAGGATTCTGCCTACGTTTTCCTCTAAGAGTTTTATAGTTTCTGATCTTACATTTAGGTCTTTAATCCATTTTGAGTTTATCTTTGTGTATGCTGTTAGGAACTGTTCTAATATCATTCTTTGCCATGTAGTTGTTCAGTTTCCCAGCACCACTTATTGAAGAGGCTGTCTTTGCCTGACTGTATATTCTTGTACCTTTGTTAAAGATAAGGTATCCATAGGTGCATGGGTTTATTTCTGGGCTTTCTATTCCATTGGTCTATATTATTGTTTTTGTGCCAGTACCATACTGTCTTGATGACTATAGCTTTGTAGTATAATCTGATGTCAGGAAGGTTGTTTCCTCCAGCTCCAGTCTTCTTTCTCAGGCCTGCTTTGGCTATTTGGGGTCTTCTGTGTTTCCATATGAACTGTGAAACTTTTTGTTCCAGTTCTATGAAAAATGCCATTGGTAATTTGATAGGAATCACACTGAATCTGTTGATTGTATTTAGTAGTATAGTCATTTTCACAATATTGATTCTTCCCACCCAGGAACATGGAATAACTCTCTATATGTTTATGTATCTTTGATTTCTTTCATTAGTATCTTATAATTTTCTATGTACAGATCTCTTGTCTTCTTGTGTGTTAGTCGCTCGATCGTGCCCAACTCTTTGCAACCCCATGGACTGCAGTCCACCAGGTTCCTCTGTCCATGAGATTTTCCAGGCAAGGATACTGGAGTGGGTTGCCATTTCCTTCTCTAGGGGATCTTCCCAACCCAGGGACTGAACCCTAGTCTCATGC
This sequence comes from Madoqua kirkii, assembly GCA_006408675.1. Lineage (NCBI taxonomy): Eukaryota > Metazoa > Chordata > Mammalia > Artiodactyla > Bovidae > Madoqua > Madoqua kirkii. The sequence goes on from SJYC01063302.1 coordinate 20,655, forward strand.
ACTGCAGGCAAATTCTTTACAAACTGAGCTACAAGGGAAGCCCTGTGTACAGTTCTCTTGTCTTCTTAGGTAAGTTTATTCATAAATATTTAATTCTTTTTGTTGCAATGGTGAATTGGATTGATTCCTTAATTTCTGTTTCTGATTTTTCATTGTTAGTATATGGAAATGCAAGTGATTTCTGTGTATTGATTTTGTATCCTGCAACTTTGCTAAATCCACTTATTAGCTCTAGAAATTTTCTGATACTATCTTTAGTGTTGTCTATGTACAGTATCATGTCATCTGCAAACACTGAGAGCTTTACTTCTTTTCTGATCTGGATTCCTTTCATTTCTTTTTCTACTGATTGCTGTAGTTAGGACTTCCAGAACCATATTGAATAACAGCAGTGAAAGTGGATACCCTTGTCTGGTTCCTGATCCTACGGGGAATACTTTCAGTTTTTCACCATTAAGAATAATGTTTACTGTAGGCTTATCATATATGGTTTTTACTGTGTTGAGGTAGGTTCCCTCTATGTCCATATTTTAAAGAATTTTAATCATAAATGTGTGCTGAATTTTGTCAAAGGCTTTTTCTGCATCTATTGAGATGATAATATGGTTTTATCTTTCAATTTGCTAATATAGTGTATCACATTGATTGATTTGCATATATTGAAGAATCTCTGCATTCCTGGAATAAAACCAACTTGATCATAATATATGAGTTTTCTGATGTGCTGCTGAATTGTGTTTGCTAAAATTTTGTGGAGGATTTTTGCATCTATGTTCTTCAGTGATACTGGCCTGTAGTTTTCTTTTCTTGTCTCTGCCTGGTTTTGGTATCAGGGTGATGGTAGCCTCATAGAATGAGTTTGGAAGTTTTCCTTCCTCTGCAATTTTTTGAAAAAGTTTTAGAAGGATAAGCATTAGCTCTTCTCTAAATGTTTGACAGAATTCTCCTGTGAAGCCATCTGGTCCTGGGCTTTTGTTTCTTGGGATGTTTTTGAGCACAGCTTCAGTTTCAGTGCTTTTAATTGGGTTGTTCATAATTTCTATTTCTTCCTGGTTCAGTCTTAGAAGATTGAACTTTTCTAAAAATCTGTCCATATCTTCCAGGTTATCCATTTTATTGCCATATAGTTGTTTCTGGCAAATAGATAGGAAAACAGTGGAAACAGTGGCTGACTTTATTTTTCTGGGCTCCAAAATCACTGCAGATGGTGATTGCAGCCATGAATTAAAAGACGCTTACTCCTTGGAAGGAAAGTTATGCCCAACCTAGACAGCATATGGCAGCCCACTCCAGTGTTCTTGCGTGGAGAATCCCAGGGACAGGGGAGCCTAGTGGGCTGCCATCTATGGGGTCGCACAGAGTCGGACATGACTGAAGCGACTTAGCGGCAGCAGCAGCAGCAGCAGACATCATATTAAAAAGCAGAGACATTACTTTGCCAACAAAGGTCTGTCTAGTCAAGGCTATGGTTTTCCCAGAAGTCAAGTATGGATGTGAGAGTTAGACTATAAAGAAAGCTGAGTGCAGAAGAATTGATGCTTTTGAACTGTGGTGTTGAAGAAAACTCGAGAGTCCCTTGGATCCAAGGAGATCCAACCAGTCCAACCTAAAGGAGATCAGTCCTGGGTGTTCATTGGAAGGACTGATGCTGAAGCTCCAATACTTTGGCCACCTGATGTGAAGAGCTGACTCATTTGAAAAGACCCTGATGCTGGGAAAGACTGAGGGTGGGAGGAGAAGGGGATGACAGAGGATGAGATGGTTGGATGGCATCATTGACTCAATGGACATGGGTTTGGGTGGACTCCAGGAGTTGGTGATGGACAGGGAGGCCTGGTGTGCTGTGAGTCATGAGGTCATAAAGACTGAGAGACTGAACTGAACTGTTCCTAATAGTCTCTTATAATCCTTTGTGTTACTGCACTGTCTGTTGTAACCTCTCCTTTTTCATTTCTGATTTTGTTGATTCAGTTCTTCTCTTTTTTTCCTTGATGAGTCTGGCTAAAGACTTGTCAATTTTATCTTCTCAAAGAACAACTTTTAGTTTGATTAATCTTTACTATTGTTTCTCTCATTTCATTTTAATTTGTTTCTGCTTGTATCTATGATTTCTTTCCTTCTACTAAGTTTGGGTTTTCTTTGTTCTTCTTTTTCCATTTGTTTTAGGGGTAAAATTAGGTTGTCCATTCAATGTTTTCCTTGTTTCTTGAGGTTAGATTGTGTTGTCTTAAACTTCCCTCTTAGAACTGCTTTTGCTACATCCCATAGGTTTTGAGTTGTTGTGTTTTCATTGCCACGTTTCTAGAATTTTGTTTGCTTTTCCTTTTGATTTCTCAGTAACCTGTTGGTTATTTTAAAATGTGTTGTTGAATCTCCATGTGTTTGTGTTTCTTACAGCCTTTTTTCTTGTAATTTATACCTATTCTCATAGCGTTGTGGTCAGAGAAGATGCTTGATATGATTTCAATTTTCTTACATTCACTGAGGTTTGATTTGTGACCCAAGATGTGGTCTATCCTGGAGAATGTTCCATGTGCACTTGAGAAGGAGTATTCTTCTGCATTTAGATGGAATGTCCTGATGATAACAATAAGATCCAGCTCATCTAACATCATTTCAGACTTGTATTTCCTTAATTAATTTTCTGTTTTGATGATCTGTCCATTGGCATGAGTGGGTGTTAAGTCTCCCACTATTATTGTGTTTCTGTCAATTTCTCCTTTTATGTCTGTTAGTGTCGCTCTTATGTATTGAGGTGCTCCTATGTTGGATGCATAGATATTTACAATTGTTACATCTTCCTCTTGGATTGATCCCTTGATCATTATGTAGTGTTCTTCCTTATCTCTTGTAATCTTCTGTATTATCAGGTCTATTTTGTCTGATATGAGGATTGCTATTCCAGCTTTCTTTTGCTTCCCATGTGCATGGAAAATACTTTCCATCCTCTCATTTTCAGTCTGTATGTGTCTTTAGGTCTGAAGTGGGTTTCTTATAGACACCATATACATGGGTCTTGTTTTTGTATCATTTCAGCCTGTCTGTGTCTTTTGGTTGGAGCATTTAATCCATTTACATTTAAAAGTAAACATTGATGTATAAATTCCTATTGTCATTTTCTTAAATGTTTGAGGTTGATTTTGTATATCTTTTTTCTTCTCTTGTATCTCTTGACGATATAAGTCCCTTTAGCATTTGTTGTAAAACCGGTTTGGTGGTACTGAATTCTCTTAACTTTTGATTGTCTGAAAAGCTTTTCATTTCTCTATCAATTTTGAATGAGATCCTTGCCAGGTACTGTAATCTTGGTTGTAGATTTTTCCCTTTCAATACTTTAAATATATCCTGCCATTCCCTTCTTGCCTACAGAGTTTCTGCTGAAAGATCAGCTGTTAAGCATATGGGGTTTCCCTTGTATGTTACTTGTTGTTGCTCACTTGTTGCTTTTATTATTCTCTTTGTGTTTAGTTTTTGTTATTAGCTCGATTAGTATGTGTCTTGGCATGTTTCTCCTTGGGTTTATCCTGTATGAGACTGTGTGCCTTTTAGACTTGACTGACTATTACATTTTCCATATTGGGGAAATTTTCAACTACAATATCTTCAAAAATTTTCTTATACCCTTTTTTTTTCTCTCTTCTTTTCCTGGGACCCCTATAGTTTGAAAGTTAGTACATTTGATATTGCCCAAAGGTCTCTGAGACCATTCTCAGTTCTTTTCATTCTTTTTACTTTACACTGCTCTTAAGTTATTTCCTCCATTTTAACTTCCAGCTCACTGATTCATTCTTCTGCTTCAGATATTCTGTTATTGATTCCTTGTAGAGTATTTTTAATTTCAGTAATTGTGCTGTTTCTCTCTGTATGTTTATTCTTTAATTCTTCTAGGTCTTTATTAATTGATTCTTGCATTTTCTCCATTTTGTTTTCAAGGTTTTTGATCTTTATTATCATTATTCTGAATTCCTTTTTCAAGTAGTTTGCCTATATCCTCATTCATTTGGACGTCTGTATTTCCAGTTTGGTCCTTTATCTGTGTAGTATTTCTCTGCCTTTTCTTTTTTTTCTTTTTTAAATTTATTATGCTTGAGGTCTTCTTTTCCCAGGCTTCAAGGTTGAATTCTTTCTTCCTTTTGGTTTCTGCCCTACTAAGGTTGGTCCAGTGATTTGTGTAAGCTTCTTATAGGGTGAGATTTCTGCTGAGTTTTTGTTTGTTTTTCCTCCAAAGGGCAAGGCTGAGTGAGGTAGTAATCCTGTCTGCTGATGATTGGGTTTGTGTTTTTATTTTGTTTGTTGTTTAGATGAGGCATCTTGCACAGTAGTCAAGTGATTTCCCTTGTGTGAGTTCTCCCTATTTGATACTCCCTAGGATTAGTTCTCAGTAGTCTAGGGTTGGAGTCAGTGCTCCCACCCAAAGGCTCAGGGCTGGATCTCTATTCAGGAACAAAGATTCCACAAGTGGTTTTTTATGGTATTAAGTGAGATTAAAGCAAATATCCAAAAGTGAGAAACCAGAGATGAACCCCAGACAAATGGCAGTTATAAAATCAGGCAAATAATAATTAAAATAATGAATATACACATATACCTATAAACCCATGAACAAAGAGAAAACATTCCAACAAAGTACAGTATACTAAGGGAACAGCAAACCACTTCAGTATTCTTGCCTTGAGAACCCCATGAACCATATAAAAAGGCAAAATGATAGGCTACCAAAAGAGGAACTCCCCAGGTCAGGAGGTGCCCGATATGCTACTGGAGATCAGTGGAGAAATAATTACAGAAAGAATGAAGGGATGGAGCCAAAG